>JBAMYA010043300.1:0-13538 GCA_037176975.1 Arrhamphus sclerolepis
ATTCACGCCTGGCAGCACGAGTGACGTCATTCAGCCAGGGCTCAGGTGTAGGTTTGGTGCGTCGGCTCTTCAAAGGAGCAATTGTGTCCAGTGTTTTTAAACAAATAGCATGGAAGCCGGAAACCAGTTCATCTATATCTGAACAAAGAGAGTCTGTAGGGTTATCCTCACAGAGACCAAGAAAAGACGAGGAGAACAGGGTTGGAGAGGAAGAGTTAAACACGCGACAGCGCCGAGGAGGAGCGCGCCGTTTAACTGGGCAGTGTATGGGAACGTCAAATAGGATTGGCATATGATCCGAGAAGACAGCATCACATATGTCCAAATTGGAGACATCCAGACCGTGGGACAGGACCAAGTCGAGTGTGTGCCCGAGTTCATGAGTTGGACCAGACACAGACTGCACAAAGTTAAAAGAATCAATAACATTTAAAAAGCTCCTAGAAATCAGCTCATCTTTGCAACAGGTGTGAATATTAAAATCACCAAGAATAAGAACACGATCATATTTAGGCATGATTTCAGCCAGGAATTCAGAAAAGTCACTTATTGTACTTGGGTGGCTGATAAATGACGACACACAAAACAACATGAGAGCGGCCGAATCCAAATTAGCAATGTTCAAAGCTTGTGGAGGAGAACTGCAGGCAGATTTGCCAGCATTTAAATTTGCTTTTAAAAACAACTGCTATCCCTCCTCCTTTTCGACCCGACCTACGCGGTTAATTAAAATAGCAGCAATCCGGTGGTGACAGTTCAATAAGAGAAGTGGGTTCACCGGTGCTCAGCCACGTCTCCGTCACGCAGAGAAAATCCAGACCATGGGACATGAAGAAGTCCCTCAAGATGAAAGTTTTATTTACCAGTGATCTTGCACTCTCCTGTCATAATGGAAAGAATAAAATATATATACACAAAAAAAAGTTATATAATTACCCAGTGGTATGGACTATTAACTAATTTTCCATTTAAAATTAAAAAGACTAAACTAAAAATCGCTGAATTTTGTCATTTTAGGCGCATGATGAGGCAGCAGTCACCTTGGATTGCGCAATCCCTCACAGTACTGTGTAATGGAATGAGAGCATGTTAGTGTCACTATCCGTTTGTCACTAATCAAATGTTTCAAACATTTTTGATATATGCCTGGTGATTTTCATAGTGGAGCATATAGATAGTATATATGGAAGATATAATGTATGTGATTAACCTGTTTTTGTTGTCAATGTTAAAACAGCAGTGTAAAGGCTGCAGTTGTCGGGCCTGCCTCACCTCACCTCATGGGGCAGTAGTGAGCCCAGAGATACTACAACTTATACTTCTACTCCACAGTTGCAGCGCAAATTTCAGTGATCAATGAGACTGACATGTGAAATGAAAGAAGACGAGGATGACAGACTTGATGTGGAAAGGGGAGCCACACAATGATAAAATAGGTGTGGACGTATTCCTTCTTTTCCCTGTGACAAGTGG
Organism: Arrhamphus sclerolepis; assembly: GCA_037176975.1. Classification (NCBI taxonomy): domain Eukaryota; kingdom Metazoa; phylum Chordata; class Actinopteri; order Beloniformes; family Hemiramphidae; genus Arrhamphus; species Arrhamphus sclerolepis. The sequence continues at coordinate 1,474 of JBAMYA010043300.1, forward strand.
GTAGGCCTTTTACCTTCAACGCAGTGGATTACGGGTCCGAGTCTGAGAGTAGAAAGTCTTTTTGTTGTGTCTTTCTGTTCACTTGTTTCCTCTCTATCCATCTTCAAAAAACAACGCTAGACAAAATGTTTTTTTCTTTCAGATTCATTTGAGATATGAAACATTACCCATAAAGTGCTGCTGATCAAATGGTGAATTACCTATTCTGGGTATATTGCACAGAGCATCCTGTGGCTTCGGTCATTGCCGTCCCAGCTACGACCCGAGGTAAGATTGTCATTTGATGGCGTCATTAGGAACACTCTATTCTGCTGTCATATACATTGGTCTGAAAAATTGTTCTGGTTAAGATCGTCTTTATGTGAGTATGAATCTAAAAGCTGTGAGTGCAAAGTGCTGTGAATACATCTCTTAATTTTTGGAACTACAAAATCCTCACTACAAACACGAAAAAAAAAATTGTGGGTACGAGTAGCAAAGCATTGAAATAAAATTGAATTTTGAGTTTTACACACCATCTCATGATATGGCATGTGACTCTTGGCCTTCCAGTAGCCTACAGATGTGTAAGAACATTAAAAATGTAAAAATAAAAATTACAATCAGACCTGGTTTGCCATGTAACATTTTTGAAACTGATAAGAAATTATGCTTTTGTCAGACAACAGTCATTCACAAATGATTACTGTGCATTAGATCAAGTAGTTTAACCTCTTTCGTATTGACTTAAACGTTTACATTACACAGTCGTCATTGAAGCAGAAATATCCGAGTGTCCCTGAATGTCTCTACGTCGTATCGCTGTGATTGTCGGGAAAACGCTTTCTTGCTCGTTCACGTCTCTTCGGTAAGCAACCTCTGCTATTTACTCTGTTATAAGTGATATTATAAACTGTAAAGTACCAATGATGCTTAAAGACTGGTATGTGTTTTTTGCACTGTCACCGGAATAACGTAAAGCTGAAACCGCTAAAGATATTGTAAAGGGCTGTGACGGGGTTCGGGCTGACAAATAAAGATAGTGATGGCAAGCCGGGTTTGTGTTGGTGGTGGTCTTTATTAAGTCCCACACTTGTGCTCAGCAGTGCAAACGAAAGACAAACACACAGACTATATACATATATATACACACATATTATATACAAGGAATCCAGATTCCGCAATCCAGTCCGTGGTCCAATAAGCCAGAAATCCGATAGTCCATTTCGTATTCCAATCCGTGATCCGGCAAACTAGTAATCCAATAGCCAGTCCGTAATACAATAAACCAGTAATCCACAATACTCAAGCACAATAACTCCACTCACCACTAACACCACTTACTACTCTTTCCATGAATGTGTGGTGGCAGCTGGTTAAATATGGGATGCCCCGCCCCTTTTGCAAATAATAATCAATAAACATTAATTACTCCTATGACCGAGTTAACTAGACAGTTTCATTAATATGTAAAAATAATATAAACTACACGTGTCATTATTCTGCAATTTCAATACCCATAGATCTATGGTCAAAGTTATTGATGCAAATTGTATTTTGACTGTGTGTATATCAGGGGTAGGCAACTCCAGGCTTCGAGTGCCACTGTCCTGCATATCTTAGATGTTTCCTGTTGTGTACTACCAATATCATAAGGGAGTAACCATTAAAGAAGGACGCCGGACAGCACAGCAGGTTGCATTCATAACATGTATTATTTCAACTGCTGAGGTTGCTATGTACACGGGAACATGTGACACAACATCAGGAGGGAAGGGACCACGCTACGGGAACATTAACAGAACAACCTTAAGTGGCAAATACACAACATATTCCTCCCCCCTTAATTCTGAGATATATGTAAAAATAAATAAAATCCACAGTCACCAGTGAAGGTAGAAACCTCCCCTTTAACGTAGTTTCGGGCAAGAACGCCGTCTCCAGCTTTGAAAGTGCCAAGGTTTGTTTTTGTTCGTCCATCCACTTATGCTCTTTGGTGATGTTGCACATGATCCCGTGTCTCTAGAGGCCTCAGAAGGTCAAGTCGAGTGCGGCGTTGTCTCTTCAACATGGCCATGGCAGGCGAAACCTTAGTAGTAGCATGCGGTGTGTTCCGATATGACAAGGAAAGTGCTCAGGCGTCGGTTGAGAGAATGTGTGTCTTGAGTTGTTGAAAGTGCTTGCTTTAGGGTCTGTATAAACCGTTCAGCCAGGCCATTGGTTGCCGGGTGATAAGGTGCAGACCTGATGTGCTGAATACCATTCTCTTAAATGAAAATCTTAAAATCTTCAGACACTTGCTGAGGACCATTATCACTCACAAGCTGTTGGAGCAGACCAAAGCGACTAAAGATGGATAGCTCAATAAAGTTAATTTAGTCTTAGTTTATAGTTAATCTTACTGGTTCTTTTATCTCAGACAATACTTCTTTGGGTGTTATTTACCTGACATGTTTCGGTGGAATCTTCTGCCTTCATCAGAGTGTCACATGGTGTATGTGGTGACGTCTTCCACTGAAACATGTCAGGTAAATAACACCCAAAGAAGTATTGTCTGAGATAAAAGAACCAGTAAGTTTGACTAAAGATGGATCTTAGCTCTTCAATGGTTCTGTGGGAGGTAGTAGTTTTCATGAGCACCACTTCGGGCCATTTACTGTGGGCGTCAACTATCACTAAGAACATGTGGTTCTCAACTGGTCCAGCAAAATCTATGTGGACTCTTTGCCAAGGTTCTTCAGGCCAGTCCCAGGGCTGTAATGGGACTAGTTGCGGAAGATGTCTGACTTTTTGACATGCAAAGCATGACCTTACTTTCTCCTCAATGGCAGCATCAAGACCTGGCCACCAGAAGTAGCTGCGTGCAATTTCTTTCATTCACACCACCCCACAGTGTCCAGAATGAAGCTCAGCCAATACTTTCTCTTGTAGTGCTGGTGGAATAATGACACGATACCCCCACGGTAAGCATCCAGATTGGACTGAAAGATCATGCCGTCTTTCCAAGTAGGGCTTCCAATATGATGTCATTTCTCCTCTCCTCCCAGTAGAAATGATGTCCAGAACCTCTGACAAGACTGGATCAGTGTGTGTGTGTTTCCTTAATGTGTGTAGAGGTTACTGGAGCAATAGGTACATCCTGAAAATAGAAGATCTCAGCCTGAGCTGATTTTTGGTGTGTCACAGGCAAGGGGAGTCGTGAAAGCCCATCTGCATTATTGTGTTTGTCTGACTGTCTGTACTTAATGTCATAATGATGAGCAGACAACAATAGGGCCCATCGCTGCATACGGCTGGCAGCAAGTGATGGGATTCCAGTACGAGGACCGAAAAGCAATGTGAATTTCCGGCCAAACAGATATTGGTGAAATTTCTTTACTCAGAAAACTATGGACAAAGCTTCACGCTCAATTTGTGCAAAATTACATTCTGCCTTGCTGAGCGTTCAAGATGCAAAGGCGATTGGCCTTTCCTCTCCTGATGGCATAATGCGTGACACCACCACCCCCACGGTGAGGCGTCACATGCCAGCTGTATGGGTAGCACTGGGTTGAAGTGGGTGAGAGCTTTGGACTGAGAAAGGGCAGACTTCACATCTCTGAATGCTTTTTCACAGTTTTCCGTCCATTCCCATGCCTTGGTCTTGTTAAGAAGCTCATGCAGGGGCTTCAGCCTGTTTGAGAGGTTGGGCAGAAATCTGGCATAATATGTCAATAACCCCAAAAATGATCTCAACTGGCTCACATTCTCTGGGGCTGGGGCCTCCACGATAGCTTTCACCTTTGAGGGCGCTTTGTGAAGTCCGGAGCTGTCAATTATGTGGCCCAGATATTCATCCGCTGGTTGGAAAAACTCACACTTGTCCTTCCTGACTCTTAAACCAAAATTTTCCAACCTCTGCAATGTTGCATGCAGATTCCTTAAATGTGTTTCCTCGTCTGATCCAGTGATGAGATCATCCAGGTAGACACCCAAGAGGCCCCTCAGAATCTGGTCCATTGCTCTCTGAGAAAGAGCTGGGACAGAGGTTATTCCAAATGGAAGCCGTGTATACCTGTACAGACCTTTGTGTGTCACTATGGTCAGCAGTTCCTGTGACTCAGGGTCGACATGCATCTGAAGATATGCCTGACATAAATCTATTATGTTAAACTTCTGTCCACCAGCCAAACCTGAGAAAAGGTCATCAATAAGGGGCAAGGGATACTGCTCTGCTGTCAAAACAGGGTTGATAGTCACTTTAAAGTCACCACATATCCTAAGAGTGCCATCTTTTTTCATGACTGGAACTATGGGTGTTGCCCATTGGCTTGTTTTTACTGGTTCCAATAGTCCACACTTCAATAGTCTGTCTAATTCTGTCTCTACCTTGGGCTTTATGGTGTATGGTACAGGCCTGGCTTTAAGACACTTGGGTGAACTTCCTGATTTGACAGTCAGTGTAACTGTAACCTTTGAATGTTTCTTTAGAATTTCCTGTAGAGGGCTCATGCTTACAATGTTTACTGTGAACACTTCAGGCCAGTTTAATCTGCGCTTCCTCAGCCACAGGCGTCCCAGCAGCGCTGTGCGGTCCCCTGGAATGATGTACATCGGAAGAATCACCTCCTGATTATTGTGTGAGACAGTGACATCCACTCGCCCCAACACTGGAACAGGCTCACCAGTATAGGTTCTTAGCTTTAACTTTGTTGATTGCAAAGATCGGTGATGCAGCTTTTCCTTGTATACGGATTCTGGTACCATTGACACACGGGTACCAGTATCCACCTGCATCCGTACTGGATGGCCCTCTAGCGAGACTGTGGCCCAGTACTCATCATCATTGTCACTTACAGCCAAAACATGCACAGTATCTTCATCATCAGATTCATAGTCACTCAGTTGGTGCTCCATTTTGTTCACTTGTTTCTTTCTTGTGCGGGAGATTCCAGTTTCTTTCGTTTGTAAGGTTTGCTTAGGTGTCTGACTTTTCTTTCTACAGGCACGCTCAATGTGGCCCACCTTACCACAGATTCTGCAAGTTAGGGTTTTACACCAACAGTCATTAGCTTGGTGCTCTGTTTTTCCAAAGCGGTAACACGACTTCTCTCCTTTAGCTGTGGTCTTCGGTTCAAAGGACAACTGATGAACTTGTGTGGATGCGCTTAGTTGCTGTGCTTCACGTGCAGCCATTTTCATGGAAGTATTCACTTTGATGGCCTTTTCCAGTGACAGGTTAGCCTCAGTTAGCAGTCCTTTCTGAATAGCCTCACTGCGTAACCCACAGACTAACCTGTCCCCAGAGTATCATTGAGTGAACGTCCAAATTCACAATGTTCAGATAGGCGTTTCAATACTGCCACAAACTGTACAACTGATTCACCCTCTTCCTGGTTCCTTTTGTGAAACTGAACCTCTCCGCAATGATCAGTGGCTTAGGTGAATAATGACTCCCTAATATTTGCACTATTTCTGCATAGGACTTGTCTCCAGGCTTGTCAGGTTGTACTAAACGTCTCAACAGGTTGAAAGTTTTCCCTTCCATGACAGTTAAAAAGGTTGGTGCCAAGACTTCATCTCTAATCTTCTGCGAGGACAAAATAATCAAATCTCTCTGTATATGAACTCTATTGTTCAGTACTTTCTTCATATGGTCCAATATTGCCAATCATCAAAGCCATTTTTACTTAACAGTTGTGTAATGTCATCAACAGTCTTCCTTTGCATAGTGTGACCTTTTTTTTTTATTTTGCTGATATTTTCTCCCTTTTTATGTGTTGAAATGATCTTCCCTTGATGAGTTTGTCTTTCTTACTGTCCTGTCCAGCGCATGGAGCGTCCTTCCCCCCTCCAAGGTTCAGTGCATGCATCAGCGCGGGAGTGAGCTCGTCTCTTCCTTTCAGTCTGTAGTTTGCCAGTAGCGGTGCAAACAGGACTCATCACCGAAGTAAAAGCTAACACAGCGTGAGAACGTGATATCTCGTCGCCAAATTTGTTGTGTACTACCAATATTGTAAGGGAGTAACCATTAAAGAAGGACGCCGAACAGCACAGCAGGTTGTATTCGTAACGTTTATTATTTTAACCGCCGAGGTTGCTATGTACACAGGAACATGAGACACAACATCAGGAGGGGAGGGGCCACGCTACGGGAACATTAACGGTTAAGTGGCAAATACACAACAACTATGTTGTAAATAGATGCTAAATGAATAAAACTGACTGGCGACCTGTCCAGGGTGGACCCCTGCCTTTCGCCCGAAGTGAGCTAGGATAGGGTCCAGCAGACCCCCTGAACCCTGCACAGGACATAGCGGGTATAGATGATGGATGGATGGATGAATAAAATTGAATTGAACTGAATTGAATTTGATTAATCTGACCACAAAACAGTTTTTCATTTTGCCACAGAAAATTTAGATGAGCTTTGACCCAGAGCAGATGCTAATTTCTGTATCATGTTCATGTGTCTATTTCTTTGCATGATATAGCTTTAACATCCATTTGTGGATTACGTAACCAGCTGTGTTCACAGATAGGAACACTTCCAGAGTCCATGCAGTGATGCCTAGTTGTGAATCTGTTTTAACGCAGCGCCATCTCAGGGCCTGAAGCTCACCCACATCCTGATAATATTATATACTGTACGCAGTGGGATGTTCAAAGTCTGTGCGGGTTAAATTTGTATAACATTTTTCTGAAATTGTTCCACAATTTTTAGATGTTGTTTGTTGCCACTTGGTAAACCTGTGGTGATTTCACATTTGAGAGACTATTCCTCTGAAATGCTTCTTTTATACCTAGTCATGTGACTGACCTGTTAACCTGTTTTCTTGTAAAATGCTCCTCCATTTGTTTTCTATTAGGTCAAATCCCTTTCCAGCCTTTTGCTGTCCCTATTTCAATTTTTTTAAGATGTGATGACATCAAAATCAAAATGAGCTAATATTTTCTATGAAATGGTAAAATGTCTTGGTATATAACATCTGATAAGTTCATTATGTTCAAGTAGGAATAAAATATGGGTTCAGGAATGTGCAATGGGGTGAAAAGGTATACCCTACTTCAGTATACGGCGGTGGTGTAAAGCCACGATGGTGCCACCGTAAGATTTCCAAGCTCACGGTGACGGTAATTAATTTAATAATTTTAATATTATGCGGCGCTGCCGGCGCAACTCCACTTACACCAGTAGGGAACTCACAAATAAAACATTTCACTTCACGCTGAGATTAAGATCAGTGGTGGTCAGTCGTCGCTCAGTCACATGATGATCTAATTTTACAGCTGCAGCAGTAGATTGAAAAGCGTTTGCTACCTGTGTGTCTGTTCCGTTTAGTTCAGGCTGCATGGTCAGCGTCTTTTAGTTGGTTCAGTGAGGGTTCAATCAAAAAAGGTAGTGTTGGTAAACACACGCAAGACCCACATGATCCAGGAAGCTAGAAATTAAGCATGGCATTATGGTGGCAGACTCCAAACCAGAGGCCCATTTACCCACGGGCCTGGTTGACCCGGTGTCCCCTACTTCACCACCTCTTTATCCTCCTGCCAAGTGAGTCCGTTCTTTTGTTTGGGATCGTTTTTGGCTGCAACTGTATGGATCCATGAAGGACGACGGAGAGCCAACTAGCAAAATAAGCAAAAGAAAAGTAGAGATTTCCCATCTCTGTGAGCAGCTTAAAAAAGAATATGCAGAGCTGAAGTCCAAGCAGGACAGATGAATCATTCTAGATCCCACTGCAGCTGGTCTACAATGTTTTATTCAAAGAGCATGGTTACTGTTGTTGTTCTTCTCCGAGCAACGCCAGGGTCTTGTTGTCTGCAGAATATGCAGATCTACAAGACATCACTACGTCGCTTTGCAACGCTTTGTTCACTTGTAGATTAGCTGTTTGGCTCATGGCAGTGACGTCATGCCAAAGCAAAACCCGAATTTGACTAAAGAAAGAAAAAAAAATGAAAGAAAGGAGGAGAGAGAAAGATGGACTATAATAGATGCACAGAGAGATGCATAATAGCATATAAGTGTGTGTGTGTGTACCGTGCAGTTCTTTAATAGCCTAACAGGGCTCAGTCTCAGGTTTAAGTGGTTTTATTTCAAGTTTTAATGTTGTGCAAGGTGCAGTAGCTTTGTTTAATAGCCTGTAGCCCCCCAGGTTTGGAATGTTTTTTTATTTATGTTCCTGATCCTGAGTCTGCTTAAATAAAGCAATGTTTTTCTTCTAAGAATGATACTTGTCTGTTTTGTTGGTCATTTCATGGCCCCTAGTACCAATATATATACATATATATGTATAGATATATAAAATACCGGCACTTTAAATACCACAGTATACTGTACTACTGTCGTCACCGTACCGTACTGTAAAATCCCATACTGTTACATGCCTAGTGTGCAATATGAAAATGAGGTCTACCGCACATTCCTTGACTTAAGATTTTATTTAGAGCAAACTATACAATTCATCTTTGCCTTCATGATACTTTTCATGGTTTCGTACACTGTATGATATTTCACGTTATCGCATTTGGAAAATATGACTTTAAGAAGATCATGTCACCAAACAGCATTTCGGTCACACCTGAGAATGCTCAGGTAATTCCTGAGCGAACCTGATGACGCTGTAGGCGAAACAAGTTGTTCGCTCTAAATAGACCTCATTTTTATATTGCACGTTCAATTAATGCTGCAGCTACCAGCACCTAAATCAGAAGCCTGAACCTATGGCTTTATGAGATTTGCAGCTCATTGCCTTCTGTTTTTATTTACATTTTCCACAGCATCCCAGCTTGGGCTTATACAACAGTGAACCACTGTGAGACGATGACACACAGCTTGATATCATTGATAAAGTCAGAAGATGGACACCTGTTGGCTTTGTGTCAGAATTGCATGTGGACAACCTGAAAAAGCCTCCATACCGTTATAACGTTTATATTTGTATTTCATAAACAGAACTGGATCCTCATTAAATTGTGCAACAATTTTTCAATTTTTCTTTGTAGAAAAAATATGTAATATTTGAATTACATAAAAAGTTTTTTTTTCTTCCTAATCGTACTGAAATAGTAGTCAAGTATCCGCCCCACCACCCCACCTCCCCACCCCAAACACAAAACTGGTTTGACCACTTATCAAAATTAGATGTTTCCATTTGATTTAAAGTTCAGTAGCTCAAAATGTTTGGTCAGCACAAAAGGCAAAAAAAGAGAAGCAGAAAATACGGGCCTTAGAGATTCTCTAAACTAATATATGTTTTTAAAAAGTGGTGATAATGAAGCTGGAACTAACATAGAGAAAGGTAAGAAACTGCAGCCAACACCCATCAGCCTTGTAACATAACCTAACTGTCCAGCTCTGATGTTCACGTTCATCAGCAGCTCCCAGGTGCACAAAGAGTTAAATGAAATCTCCTGGAAACTAGAACGAGCGGCCAAGATCACACACTAACACGCACACAGGTGACACTTCTTTCCTGACTGTGTGTGGGAAGGAGAGTGAGAGAGAGGCCATACCATAGAACGCCAGAGAAATGGAAAAACCAAGGCCATCATATCATAGATTTATTTTCCACAGTTCAACTGTGTTGTAAGACCGAGAATGGACAAAGTTTGCTCTGATGATATTTACTGATGCCTGTTGAGATTTAAATTCCATCCAGTGATCTGCTGGTGTCTAAAATAATGACATCCAGATGTTTTTTTGGGAGTATACAGTATATACGGTATTTTAGTGTTTCACTATTTTCTCCACCAAACAGTGCTGAGTCAGCGTCTGACAACTTTAAATTCAGAGGGTCTAACATTATCTTGTCCCGGGTCCAGGCAAGACTGTCAGCTGGCCTACAACACTGCCCATCTGATCACATTCCCAGACACCCTACACACCACATCAGACAGACCCAGAGCAGCTCAGCTACGTTGTCACTTAGGAAAACATAACTCCCCACCGGGCTGCTCTGGTTCGGAACTGGTTCACTGCACACCGACACTTTTTAGTTATCTCCCTCCACATTATCAATTTCTCAATCCTGTTGAGGATTTTTTTTCTGTTTGGAGATGGAAAGTGTACGATCTGAATCCACAAATCCCTTCTCCAAGGGGAGGAGATGTAGCGATTGATGCTTTTCATGGCTGGATTCAACATGTGATGTGGATGAGGTGCTGTGGCCAGAGCGAAACAGAAGAGAGGATGCAGTGTAGCTTTTGTTTGTTTGATTGGTTTTTCTTTTACTATAAGTGCATACAGTAAATTCCACTGTTGTTTTGTGTGTAGACCACTGTGTGTGAAACTTAAGTATGGGTTGGGATGTTTTTGTCGGAAAAATAAAATATATACGTTACCGTGTCCTTGTGTGTCCTGAGTATAAAAACATTATTCTAAAATATTTTACAACACACTTGTGTTGTCTTTAGTAAATGTAACACTGAACAAAAAAAAGTCCTAGGTCATTATGATGAATGGAGAAGTGTTCTGCATTGAGAACACCAGTGTTCAGCTGGTGTGCTCTAATGTCTACTCATATGATGTGTCCATCCATCCATCCATCCATCCATCTTCCGTTTATCCGGAGTCGGGTTGCGGGGGCAGCAGCCTAAGCAGGGAAGCCCAGACCTCCCTCTTCTTCAGTTCTTCAGTCGACAGCTCCACCCCTCTCTTCACCCGAGTGTCCAAGACATGCGGCTGCAAGTCTGACGATACGACCACAGAGTCGATCATTCAACTGCTGCCTGGAGTGTAATGGTGCCAGGTGCACACGTGGACGCTCTTATGCTTGGATATGGTGTTCGTTATGGAAAATCCATGACGAGCACAGGAGTTCAACAACAAAACACCACTCGGGTTCAGATCGGGGGGCCGTTCCACCCAATCACGTCCCCCCCAGGTGCCATAACAGCAGACTGTTTTCTGGATTACTCGTAAATTCTGTTCATACCTGAAAGAAAACTCAGAATACGAGAAAATTGGTGAATGCACAAATTCTCTTAAATTACTCGTACGCGACACCTAAGAGCAAATCTGCTCATAGTGGTTCTTGCATGAGGTCCAATGATTTCAGGAAAGGAATTTGCAGTGATTTCTTAGTTTTTACCAAAGTTGCAAGTTTTATTGTAATACACAGAGACAGAAGTCACATCCCAAAAGGTACATGCAGGTTTGCGAGCTTGACTGCACACATGCAGGATGAAACAATGCTTTGTGTTGGTGCTTCAGCCCAAGTTATGAAGCAGCTGCAGTAATGCCAGTCTGCCACCAGATGTTGCTGTTCATCCTCACAGTGAAGCCATGAAGTTTCAAATCATTTTTGTACAAAACCAAAGAAAGCATCAGTGCTTCACAAGCCTTAATTTGCCCATCATTACCCACAAGTGTCTCAGTGAATCAGACACATTTTAATGCGTTGACAAATTGATTAAAATACGACATCCCTTAAAAGTTCCTGTGGAGAAGCCGGGAGCAGCTCAACCAGCTCGACCCTTGATGTATAAGGCCTTGGTTGGAGTGGTCACATGATTGTAGACCTGCTGAAGTAGGCAAAACGCTGTCTTCTGCTTCAAAAGCCTGATGCGGTGTTGAGCATATGGCTATTGAATTTCCCTTCTGAGATAAATAAAGTATTTTTTCATTTCAATCATGACATCACAACCTGGCGGCCTGACTGGATTTGTTCCTTGGGTTGACGTTTTTGGATCTCTTTGTTTGGACTTTTCTAGAGCCATTGAACCTGAAAACGGACCTTGTTTGGATTCTGTTCTTTGCCTTCATCCTGAAAAGTATTTGTAATCTCAGTTTTTCTCCAGTATATTCCCAAGTATATAATATACTTTTTTCCAGTATATTCCCCCCAAGTGTGGGTTTGTTCTCCTGTGTTTTCTGCCAGTCCAATCAGTATGTTTTGAATCAAGGAATTCAATTCCCATCCTTTCATGCCTGCACACCTGCCTGCATCCATCCCTGCTCCAAACTCCTTGGATAAAATCACCAAGTCAGCATCACTTCCTGCAAGCCTCCACCTCCTCTGTCAGTTGTTTTTGAACCCAGCTACTACAAAGCATGTAGCCTGTATTTTTATTTTTTTTACATGTATAGGTATGTATATATA
>JBAMYA010043301.1:0-13536 GCA_037176975.1 Arrhamphus sclerolepis
AAACAGAACATAACTAGACACAGACAGGATTTCAAAATAAAAGCAGGACCAAAACCAGAAAAAACCCTAAACCAAAATCTAAACCATGACATACATTTCAATAATGTAAAGTTCTGTTGGGGTAAAGTTTCAATTATGTTCTCTCAAGATAATTACAAATTTGAAGTTATAACTGCAGTCTCCCTTGGAAGCATCTTAACATTCCTGTATAAAACAAAAATGGTTGCCTACGAGTAGACTGGGAAAGCTGGGAAAGATTTATACATTGTTTATGTCATGAGATGGATTGTGCTTTGAATTGTTATACAATTTTCGGCATCAACTAACCCACCACATGATGGAGCGTGGTGAGCTGTGTGCTGAGGAACTCGGGAGCTGAGACTCATCTCCAGCCATGGGATAGACCACTGGTGCCATGTGCATGGCTACTTATAGTCACTGCTTGTAAGCAAAGATCCGTACGCATTTTCTGATGCGTTACAGAAAGTATGTTAAATTCAACTGTCTCTATGTCCTTCCCAGAGACCCAGAGCATCACCCCTGAGCAAGAAAAATGAGTAAAAACTATCCTACTGGGAGAAAACGTTTAAGCTGAACAGCAGCAAGGAAAAACAGAGAAGAACCCTGGAGTGATGTAGCTCCACTTCTCAGTAAAGATGTTAAATTACAGAGTCACAGAACAGTAATATATTACAGATCTGGCAACTCAGATTTCCATGGTTGCTATATTGGTCTTGTTTTCAGAGGGGTAAGTTCATATGCATCTGATCCAGCCTCGGGTGCAAGATGTGAAATGACTTCAGGGATGTTACATTGTCTGATGACAAAGTCACCTTTGACGAATAAAGCTCGCATTTTATTGATGAGCATTCTGGTCTGATTAGGACATTGTCAAGATTGTAGGCAGGTTTTGCTACAGAAGGCCCGTACTTACCATACTCAGTTTGACTACGTAGGGTGTTCCAATTCCGACTGCGAAAATAAGTGCACTGAAAGGACCCGGGCGATGTACTCAAAAGGGCCAAAATGCTGAGTGCAGGACTTTCTTTACTCTTCATCCTTCATGTCTGCCATCTTAGCTACATAGCGGAAGAGGCGGAGCCAGGGGGACCCGTCAACTCGAAAAATAAAAGAAAGAAGGCTACCGTAAGGGCAACTAGGGCAACTAGATTGGCTACAGCTCCATAATCTTACAGATATGAAATTTTGTGGTTTTACATTTTAATAATTTGGGCGGATGATGAGCTGAGGCGGCAATCGTGACGTAACTTCCGGTAAGTGCATCATTGAGTATCCGATTTGGGACCACGCTTACTTGCCGTACTCTCAACAATTTCTAAGTACTGCGTTTAAGTGTACTCATTGAAGTATGGACATTGGAACACAGCACATGTGTATGTCCTGATCCCATGTACCTCCATAAGAAGCGCAGGAATGGCTGATCATAGGGAAGAAGCCTGACTTGATCAAACATTGCTCAAATAAACTAATTTTCTTTCCGTTTGGCTGTTCAGTTCAGGGGTCACCACAGCGAATCATCCTTCTCCATCTACCCCTATCCTGCATCTTCTTCTCCCACACCAAGTAACTTCATGTCCCCTTTCTCTACATCCATAAATCTCCTCTAGACCTCCTGTCTGGCAGTTCCAACCTCATCATCATTCTGCAGATATATTCACTATTCCTCCTCGTACATGTCCAAACCATCTCAATCTGTCCGCTTTGACTTTCTCTCCAAAACATCTAACCTATGCTGTCCCTCTGATATACTCACTCCTGGTCCCATCCATCCTCATCACTCCAGAAGAAAAGCTGTAATCAGTATAACATAATAATAAGTTGTGGTAACAATTATGGCCATTTAGAAAAATAAGTAAGCAATAACTTAATAATAACTTGTAAGTAATAACAAGATACAACTCATTAACAGAAGAAAACATTATAAATGACATCAATGAAACTACAGGTGAATGCTCCAAGAGTTACGTGCCTTACAGTGGCCTCGTGTGTAACTCTGACATCACAGCAATTATACTAACATGTTCTTGAGAAATACAGGCAAATTACAGCAGTCTAACAATTAAACTAAACCTGTAAACAATGTTAGAAGTTCTCTAGATGACCACGGTGTCAGTAACGTACAAGCAGCAAGCTTCCCAACACGGAAACATGTTTTGTTGCAGTTCCTCAACTGACCACTAGGTGTGGCTCCAAAACAGAGCAAATCCCCATCGACTCCCATGTTAAAATGGCCGACGTTTCAGCAGAATTAAACTGGATTCACACCCTGGTGTTTTTTGAACCACATCAGACCAATTTTATGTTAAGCAATAAGGCTGACCAATCAGATGCTCGGATTTATTTGACATTCTTGAATGAGAGCTAGCCATTGGCTCTGCCGTTGTCTTTGACAGCTTTGTCCCGCCTCTTTGTAACACGGCGACGCACACTTTGAGGAAAACTGGATTTCAAAAGGCTCTTTGTAGAAACCAATGGGCAGGGTTTGTCCATTATATACAGTCACTGGTGATGCGCAAGATGCTAGCTAGGCAGTTTTGATGCAGAACAGATGTAAAAACCGTGAACTAAAGGGCATATTAGTGTCACATGCTGCAGCACTACTTTCTTAATAGGAGAACACAGACTTTAAATGTCAAACAATGGTAGGGAATTTTGTACAAACGCTTCCAGTTGTTTAACCTTTTGTAAAATGTCCCCACTCCTTTTTGGGTGAACACAAACCATTGAAACTGAAGGATGATGTGACAAATGTACTTTGCATTTCTGTTGTCAAAAACAAACAAAAAAACAAAAAATAAAATAAAAACACATTTTAAGAAAATAAATAGGTAGAAAAATGAACCTTTAGGAATTCTAATATTTTGGTCAAATTATTAGAGGGAATTTTATTCAGGTTTTCCATGTTTAATTCTGCTTTGCGTGTGTGTGAGAGAGATTTTCTCTTTTTTTCCTGCATAAAAGTTGATAAGAATTCAGGCATGAATCTACAAGAGGCGTCTTAAAGACTGCAAAAGGAATCCTTTCTATAAATTAGCAGTCTATTTAATCACACACAGTATTTCAAGATATGCGGTCCACACACACACAAACAGAGGCTAACAGTAACAGAGAAGTGTTGACAGCAGTCTCCTTGGTAAATATTGAATTTAGTCAAGCATGCTCAGTCTAATCTCCCAGCATGCACTGGGCTGATGTTCATTTATCCAGGTGGACAGCTTTACAGGGAGTTATTTGGTAAACGGCTCTCATATGTTCTGCTGTGTTGCAATACAGAGAAATACACAAATAATTCTGTGTGCCAACAACTTCCTCTTTGTCTCGTGTTGGGAAATTGATCTTACCTCATTTGTGTGATTACTGGAAAGTTAAAATACTCTTGTGTGTCTTGTTGTGAAACCAACACAACACACAAATATATGACTGACTATCTCCTATTAATCTTAATGGAACTACATTTGAATCGCAGAACATGTCCACTATTAATTCATTGTTTTTCTGAATAACTTTAGGAAAGGGTCAAGAACAATGATGGAAAAAAAGAAATTTGGATCGGGCGAAACATTAATTATGGTTAGTTTTCCCTTTCACATCTTTCATAACACCACTTGCTCAAAGTTGAGAGATAAGTGGCTTTCTGCAGCAGAGGGGGGGATTATGTACTGTCTCACAAACATTCTTGCCAAGGTTGAAATTTCCATTGCTAATATGAACTTTGCGTAAGTGCTTATAATGGTATCGTTGATTCAGCTTGGTTATTGTTTTTCCACTAAAGTAAAGCAAAGCTGAGGAGATTCCTGTGTAAATATAAACTTTGCTTAAGTACTTATATAGCTTTTTCTCCCTCCCATATGGCGGCCAAAGGCATAAAGCCTCAGAGGGAATACCAAGCAGCTCTGCTAAGCTCTCACCCCCATCCTCTAGTCAAAGAGACGACTTTTCAAAGCATAGCAGGGCCTTTAAAACTGTTAACAACACTGAGCACTTTTATCTGGCACAGTGTTTGGGAATACTTTGCTCCACTAAAGACGATCTATGCGTACTGCTTACAAAAGAAAAAACTGACCAAATGTAGTCATGATTACATTTTGAGCTTAGCTTATGTTTTTCCATGCATATTTAACAATGTATATTTTTTTAAGTTTTATAAATAAAGAAAGAAAGTGGCACTACTAATTTAAAAGAATTCCAGTTAGCTTGGAATGATTTTTTGATAGTTTTTTTTAATATATATATAAAAAAGTTCTTAACAAAGCTAAAAAGACTTGTTGCTAGTTAGAGAAACGAAGAATAACCTAAAATTTCTTTTCAGCACTGTTGCCAGGAAGAGTTATAATAATTTTGAATTTTTTAAAAATATTTTTTTATTCATTGTTCAGTTAGTTTTAGTTAGTTTAAAAAGCTCATCTGTAGTCTTAGCTTTGTTTTGGTTTCATTTTAGTCTTAGTTTCAGTTTTTGAGGTGTTGTCTTATACATACCATACTGACACACAAAAAAATATGATAAAAGGATGTTACCTGTCAATTATCCCATACAGTACAAAACTCCTTTATTCTTTCCTTTGAGTAGTTAGAAAAATTATTTTTTATTTAGTTTTCATTTTATAAAAAAAAAAACTTTAGTTTTTAATTTTCATTTGAGTTAACAGAATAAATTTTTCAGTGCTAGTTTCAGTTTCAGTCTTACTTTTCATTAACTATAACAAATCTGTTTCCAGGCTGACTCAGGAGACACTCGCATACTGACATTGTGTAACATTTGTGTAAAGGTGTGCCTCAGATTTTACCCCAATGGCTCCTACATACTGGCCTTGCACACATGGAACCAGCATTCTAGAAACAACGGTGCGACTCAACGTCATCTGCGTGAAATGTTACATTGTGCACCAGTAAATCAAAACAAGAATGGAGGAACCACATAAATGAAAGTTGTTTGGGTTGCGCAACATATCTGCTTGCTGAGTACCAACTAATTTCCTCTTCTGCTCGTAGAATTAGAAGTTCTTTAATCTCTTCATCTCCCCAATTTAACATTGTTATGCTGAAGTACGAGCAAACTAAAAAATTTGTTTCCTTCTGAGGTACCGCAAGGCTCTGTTCTTGTACCAGTACTTTTGTCCCTATATATGCTATCGTAATAAATATTTCTATAACTTTCACTGTTATGTGGATGATACTCAACTGTGCGTGTCCTTGTGACCACATGAAGGCCTAGATGACTGGTAATTTCCTGCTTCTTTACTTGGATAAAATTGACGTTACTGTAACTGGTCACAAGGACCTACGTGAGGCACTTTTGAGCTTTACAGTTAACTCAGATCACATTTCCTTAGCATTCATCTTTACTATTTGAATATTTATGTAATTTTTTTATTTTAATCAAGACCTGTATTTAAATTTACTATAAAACAGGTCACAAACTCTGCTCTCTTCCATTTGCATAACATTAAGAAAATTAGAAACATCCTGACTCAAGAGAATGCAGAAAACTGTATTCTTGCCTTTGTTTCCCCTATGTTTGATTATTATAATGAATTATTTTCTTGCTGTACAAAACAATCATGTTAAAAACCTTCAACTGCTCCAAAATGCTGCAGCACAAATACTAATTATACCTGTTCTTCTCATGTGCTCTTTAAGCCAGCCAGCCCAGTAGTGTGCAGTGGTTAGCACTGGAACTTCATCGTTAGAAGGTTCAGTTGGATCTTGGTTCAGCTGGATTTTCCTGTGTGGAGACTGGATGTTTTCCTGTGTCTGTGCGGGTTTCCCCCAAGTACTCCAATTTCCTCCCAGCCCAAAAGCATGTTTATTAGGCTAATTGGTAATACTAAATTCCACCAAGGCTCCATTTACATTAACGTTAATTTAATTTGATTGATAAAAGTAATTATAGGAATAATCCGGTCTAATAAATAAATCTATCTAATTTGTGTGTGTGTGTGTGTGTGTGTGTGTGAAAGAGAGAGAGATATTCAAATGGAGGTACTTTTCTTTAAAATGCATTAATTCAAGTGGTAAATGCCGTATTTTTGTGAAATCCTTTAAATAAAAGCTGAAAGGCTACACTTGATTGCATTTATTTCAAATTCATTTTGCCATTGTATAAAGACAAAATCATAAAAAAAAGCGTTCTCACTGTCCAAACATATATAGACCTACCTGTATTTAAACAAATAAAACCACATAATATTTAGAAAGAAATTAACTCATCCTCCCCCAGAACCAAGAACACCTCAGTGCACCTCAGTGAATCACCTCAGGATGATTCATTATTCAAAAGTGGTGTCATCTGCAAATTTTATAATGGTATTACTGGGATCGATGGGAGCACAGTCATGTGTTTAGATGGTGTCCAGAAAAGGGCTCAGCACACAGCCCAGTAGGAAGCTAGTGCTTTTCCAGCTCTGATCCTCCTATTGTGTGGGCGATCTGAGAGGACGTCTTTCATCCTTTCACAGGTGGCAGGAGGAAAGTCCAGGCCTGCCTGTCTGTATGAGGATGTCTGGAATGATGTCTTCAAAAGCAGAGTGTAATAGATGAAGATCATCCTAAATGATGTTCCAGAATGCTGTAGATGACACAGGCCAACATGGAGATGGAGCCTTCAGTCCATTTTCTTACCTTATAGGCAAATTGGTCAAAGCTGAGGGGGAGGCAGTCTTTGACATGTTGTCACTGTAACAGCGCATTCACACGTGCGTGTTACAGCAAAATCAGCTTATTCAAAGTCTATGAAGACTGATGCAGACCTTATACGCACACCATACATGTGAATGCAAAGTAATTGTCAATAAGTTTTGTTTTTTTTTATTTTGTTTTACATTCCCCTTCACAGAAAACACTTATACCAGGAGAAAGGTACAGTAACTTCAGTAACGTAGGTTAAAGAAGACCAGACAGAGGAACAATGGGCCTCATGCAAGAACCAATCGTACAAACAGATTTGCTCTTAAGTGGTGCGTACGAGTGATTTAAGAGAACCTGTGCAGTCATCAGTTTTCTTGTATTTTGAGTTTTCTTTCAGGTATGAACAGAATTTATGAGTGATCCAGACCCGTCGTAGGAGTCACGTAAAATCATCTGCTGCTATTCAAACCAAATTTCCTTGAAAAGCAGATTGTATTACTTTAAAGCAATTGAAAATAAATATATTTATTATACCCCATAACTATGCTGACATTATTCTATTTGACTTAAATTATGCATTAATTGAAGGTTATTTTGACGTTAAGATTTAGATTGCCAAGGACTGTGCTGCTGCAAATATGCAGCTTGCTAGAGCCACAACACGCTGAACAAACCTAATCCACCACATGTCCAGGTGTTCACCACACTTGGGTTTTTGGCCATGAAAACCTTTCAGAGGGAGATTGGAGACTGATCGGTTGTGTCCCAGTCCTTTGTGAGTCATGCGCTCGCCTTGGTCATCGAAGCTCTCTTCAGTTTATCACCCCCGTACATTAAATTCAAGTACACCACTATCGAACAAGTACAGATTAAGAAGGACTTTCATGCCATGGCTGGACTGCCAAACATAATCAGAGCAATAGACTGCACACATATACGTATCAACGCACCTTCGCCTGACGCATTCCCTTCCCTCAACTGTAAACAGTACCACTCCATCAATGTCCAAGTCATATCAGACTCCAAATACAACCTTTTTAATTTCATTGTCCGATGGCCAGGGGGAGCACACGACTCCTTTGTGCTGCAAAATAGTGCAGTTGGCAAGCGTCACGCAATGGAGATGGTTGTCTTTTTGATAAGTGACTTGTCTGTCTTAATCAGATTATTTACCTAAATTCACTATTTTCTCCAGGTGATTGAGGCTATGCTTTAGCCCCCTGGCTGTTGACATCCTTAGTCAGCCCTGTAACAAGACAGAAACGCTCGTACAACGAGAGTCATATGTGCACCGATGTTGTAGAGCTCACTATTGTTGAAGGCTAAGTGGATGTGTCTCGGTACAGCGGGGGGCAAACTGCTCTATGGCCAAGGGAAAACAGGCCAGATTATTCTGGCATGCTGCGTTTTTCACAATATTGCCATGAACAAGGGGTCTCCCACTACCTCAACCAGTCCAGAAGACCCCCCTCATGGATCGTCCCATCAAAGTGCCATCATGAGGCAACAAGTGACTGCATGGCTTTAGGGTAGGCTATCATGCTGTAATTAATTAAAAATAATCAAGAACTTGACTTAGAAAGGTTTTTGTTTCTTTATTTCGTTGACAGTACGAACCACATGTGACACAGAATTAACAGCACTCGTAATGTTTCCCATTCCCACTCTAGCAGGTCCCGTAATTCTACTGCTGACGCTGCTAAACGGTGTGGAGTATTTAGATTTACTCTCCTCATGCACAAGTGCTTAAATACGCACAGGTGGCGTTCAGAATGTTTACGCAGGTCGTTTACACACTTTTCTGAAGTTAAGAGCGTTTGTTGAATCTGACGTGGTATGTTTGTATGAGACCATGTGAAAAAAAGTGAGAGAAATTTAGAAAAAGAATACGAAAGAATGTTCTTGCATGAGGTCCAGTGTGTCTCCAAGGGTACGGATTACCTTTCATCTGATTAGCCAAAAAGTGGTGTCAAATGGTAGCAGGGTGATGAGATGGTTAGCACCGTCCCCTCACAGCTGAAAGGATCCCAATTTAAATAAAATCATTGGAGTTTTGAGAAGTTTTGTCGTTTATCTGTGTGATTTTGTGTAGCAGCGTCCATGTGTCCTGCGCCACACAGCCAGTTACAGATGGGACTGACTCCAGTGTCTTGATATCCTCAATAAGATTTAAACTGGTGTGGAAAATGAACAAATGAGTGAATTTTCACAAATGGGCTCTATGACATTTTCTTTTTAGGAAACCCTCTACGCAGCTTTTGAAACTAAAGAAATAATTGAATTTCATGTTTCGTCAGAAGAGCAGAACAGGTAAAATTCAACGTCAGCGTATGTTTGCAGCCAACAGCATTTGTGTGTGAAAACAATAGCTGTGAGCTGCCATCAGGTTTGAGAGTTGGGGCCCTGCTTCTGCAGGAGTGTGAAGTGTTATCATTAGTAATGTGATTAACACCTTCTACGGGGGCAGCAGGGGGCGGGGCTTAGTGTGGTCGTGTGTATTTTGAACGTAGCACAAAAACGCAAGTGTGGTGACTTTTGGGTGGTGGTGTTGGGGCCTCTCACTCAAGCCTCTAATGTTTAAGATTTAAGATTGGCATTGTGTAGCTCTTCCACAGCACTATAATTACCTTGTTAATATATCAGCAACCAGCATTGATTACTCGGCTAATCCAATCACAGAAGGAGCAATTGATCCCTTGACAAGCAGCCTGACATGAAGCACTTTGATCAAAGAGACGCTCGATAGAACATCCACAATTGGCTCTCTCACAGCTTAATTGGCTAAAATAAGCCAAACATTTTGGTTTCCTTCTCAACGGTCAGATCAATGGAGGGAATGAGGCCTGAATTCAGATGACTGTCTTAACAGGCTCAGTTTCCCTCCCCCACCCCCTCGACCGCCCGTCTGCACACATGCATCACATTTTCTTTTCTTTTTTTTTCCCGCTGCCTTTTCAATGATTAGGCTTTGGACGTTTGCAGGAGAAAAATGGTTGGAGTACATGTTTCTGATCTTTGTAACACAGTTAGTGTTTTCTTAATTTAGGTCATAGACCGGTACGTCCACGCCTGATGCATGTGACAAAGCTTTAGCAAATATAAGTAGTAGCACTTATAGGAGGTAGACTGGAGGAATATGGGCAAATATTAGCAAAAGACAAATGAATATTTAGATTAAATCTTTTTTTGTGAAATTCTTTATGTTTTACACCAACGTGGGTTACAATTGCTGCAATTTTCTTGTTTTCTATATTACTTTGCCTTAAAGTGTAATCTGAGCTTGTGGAGCTGGAGTTTTTCGGGGGGTTTTGTTCCAAGGAAAAACAAACTACTTCTATCTTTAACAATTTATTAAAAGTAAAGGATATTTAGCCTGGCCATGGTCTCCGTCTGGATCCTGAAATCAGCAGTCAGCAAGCTGTTATCTGCAACCACTACCACCAGAAGAGCCCCGAGTCCCACGTGCAATTACATTCTATACATCCTGTGTGGAGCCCTTACAATTATTTCTCATTATGACTGGTTGGAGGGGGTCCCGTGGTTTAGACTTAACCCCCCTTCGTTGGTGCACAGCCAGAGTCCAAGGCTCTTGGCAACACGACTTCCAGTCAGAATCCACCTCATCCAATTCAAAACATAAGTATCTTCCGAATGTGCATGGAAATGACCAGGATTAGCGCTCTGCTATATGTTTATCAATGAAAAAGTACATTTGCTACATCTTGCAGACACAATAGGAGAAAATAGAGACTTGTTTATACTTATACTTGAACATCATGTTAAGGTCACTTTGGCATAAGTGCACGTTGCAAGTTCATTTGTCATTATTATATTTTCACTCACAAACACAATCAGATTAATGAGTAAATAGGAGTGTATACAGAACATTACTAGGTAGGCAAATTGTTTATGATTAGAGAGTGAGTAATCTTATGAATCAACAATGTGTCATTTAACGCTAAGCAATGCAAGCTGGATTATGGGTAAAAAAATGAACAACCTTATGAATCTTTGTATCAGCTGGCTAATAGTTTCTTGTGTCTATTGAACACATCCATTGACTCCAAAGACACATCCCTAATAAAGTAAAGACAAACCCTTGAGTAACAACTAAAGGCTTGGAGACATCACTTGGACAGACAAGCATCTTTGATGCATGCATGAGTCAAACACATGGGAGTTGTTGGAATGGTAGGGTGTCCATGGAGGAACACCACAGAACCACAGAGGAAGCCACTGCACTTCAAAAAGAAAAATGCTCTGCAGTTTTTCTATCTATCCAAGGGACACTGTTATATGTCCTTCATTTGATGCCACTACACGTTTTATAAATGAAACAGGAACTTGAACCTCTCATCCTCACTGTTGATGAAGGATCACCTCCTCGGCCGCAGAAATGTCAATCAAAGGAAAGGATGCTATGATGTCCCATGGCCTCTTTTTCTGTTTTACCGACACCTTTGTCAGTCTGCTTCCCCTCTGAGGCCTCTGGCCAAGCAGCTGGTGGCTGACAGCAGCTGAGGACCATAAATCACATGTGGAGGCAGAATTCCTTAAACCACAGTGTGAGTCAGGATATAAAGATGTTCCACTGATGTCTTTAGCTGCTACTCGTGGGTTTCTCTTTACCTCAGTGAGGATTCTGCATTGTTACGTTGAGCCGCTGCTCAGAAGAGTGTTCACAGTACCAAACGGTCTCCAATTTGTCTAACTGAGGACTGATGGATGCCTTTAAAACTTTGAGATGACTTTGCGATCCCTTTTCCAACTTTATGCATTTACTCTTGATCAGACCTTTTTGTAAAGGCATGGTTTTATATCCTGTGACTCAAACTGGGATAAGCAGACATTAATAGATGGATGGATAGATTATCCAGATTAGATTAGGTTAGAATCAGCAGATGCTTCTTATTAACATCAAACTTAAAATGCTTGTATGTCTTTTCTTAATCAAAGTATCTTTAAACTGCAACTCCAAATTTATATTATTGGACTCTGAGTGTGCAAACTATAAAATAATCTGGTTTAGTTACTTTTTCCTCAAAACAAAATAAGTTGTTTTTGTCATATTAATCACATTGCATTTGTCTATTATTGTTACTTAAATTAAAATGAGACTGAGACACTTTTTAAAAATCCATCTTTCTGGAAGTTGTCCACTTCCTTATAAGAAGACAAATATCAGGAAAGGCAGCAAGTGTTTAGTCACTTATATCCCACTAAAATCTTCCATGTGTCCAAGTCAAAGTAAGACTTGGACACATGGACAGTTTAATCAGACAGAAATGGATTCAACTCTTCAATTGCAAGAAATAAAGTCGGATTTGAATTTCTCTATTTACAATTACACAGTTGGACTTGTGTCTCAATCAACGTTGTGGACGGCTGGAACAGCGAAACACTGGCTTCACTGGGGGCATACATGGCCACTAGCTCATGGACGTCATAGACACATGTTCTGTACGCATGCATGTGCCCACACACAACTACGCTTTTACGTCTGAAAGAGTTCATTGTTGAAACACACCTGTCCGGTCTCTATCACGACCGCAGCAGCAGAACAGGATCCCGTGTAGGATTTTTGTCTAATCCTCGTCCTGCATGTTCCTGCATTATTCAGCGTGTCAGAGTGACATGCAGCCCCGCCTCAGGCCAGCCAGGCGGATTGTGTTCGTATGTCAACGTATATAGCACATGTGGCATACAAACATCCAGGAATGAACAACTGAGCGAGGGAGAGGTGACAACATAAGTCGCTGTTTGAGGATGCAGGGTCAAAGGTCAGCTATGTCCAGTTACTCTCACTTTCTGGTCACAAATTCATGTTGGGGTGTATTTTTTGAATTCTTTGAATGAACATATATATGTGTGTGTGTGTGTGTGTGTGTGTGTGTGTGTGTGTGTGTGTGTGTGTAAGCAACATTAATAAACATCCTTGGTCTGCTGTATTTTCACACCTCAAGGTCAAAAAAGTTAGGAAGACATTTTTATTATAAAGTCTAATGGAAACAACTGCTGCAATACGTGGTTTTTACAGCTACTTGACATCCTGCTTCACATGTTCTATTCTCAAAGTTAGAATAAATAAATTGTAGTTATTTCTTTCTTTTACAAAAAATAGCTGTTTAACTGAGGACATACAAAAATAGTTTTTCATGAATGGATGGATAAACAGATACTAAATCTCCAAGAATGTGTCATGCATCAATCAGATATTATTGTTCTTTGGGTTTTTTTCCCCTCGTAAACCTTTGCAACCTTTCTGCTCATGCATAAATCTATTATTGCTGTATTGTTTCTGTGGTCATCAACATTACCTTCAGCTTTCTGTACAACTGCCCATCCTCGCATGCAATGGAATTAAAATGAGCTCATTCAGAGAGTGTAACGTCTTTGCTTTCGATCCTGCTAAAATGCTAACTGTTACACTGTTACACAAATGCCTGTTTGTGATTGGTCAGTTTGCTTTCACATGTAACCCCACAGAGGTGGGAGACTGCTCGAGACGACAGGAAATGCAAAACATGCAGGGTCAGTAACGAAACGCAGCGGAGGACTTTTGTTGGAAGAAACATGACACGTCGTTGTTAAATAAGTCAAGACTATGGATTGAAAAAGAGTAAAGGGCACCGTGTTCATGCTCTTAACTCACCACTTTCTGTGAAAATCAGGTTAGAATTACAATCAACTTTACTCAATTTTAAATGGTTTTATGGTATAAACCATAAATATCCATCTTATTGCATCTTATTGATTGTTGTCACTGGTCAAAGAAAAAGTTTTATCATTATTTTATACTTTATTTGTATAACCTGCCTGCGATGGACTGGCGACCTGTCCAGGGTGGACCCCTGCCTTTCGCCCGAAGTGAGCTGGGATAGGCTCCAGCAG
>JBAMYA010043302.1:0-13534 GCA_037176975.1 Arrhamphus sclerolepis
CCTCTTACAGAAGAAGTTACAGAAGTTACAATCTTGCTTGTTTGTAGGTGACCAAATACTTATTTTCCACCATGATTAGCAAATAAATTCTTTAAAAATCAGACAATGTGATTTTCTGGATTTTCTTTTTCTCATTTTGTCTCTCATAGTTGAGAGTTGATGAAAATTACAGGCCTCTCTCATCTTTTTAAGTGGGAGAACTTGCACAAATACTGACTAAATATTGTACACACACACACACACACACACACACACACACACACACACACGTATATATCTATCTACATGAATGTATACTGTATGTATCGCCATTCAAAAGTTTGTACACACCCTCTCATTTAATCGTTTTCTTTATTTCTTTATTTTCATGACTATTTACATTGTAAAGTCTTACTGAAGGCATGAAAACTGTGAATGACTATATCTGGAATTATGTAGTAGCTAAATAAAAAAGTGTGAAATTACTCAAAACATGTTTTATATTTTAGATTCTTCAAAATTGCTTCCCTTTGCTTTGATGACTGCTTTTCACACGCTTGGCATTCTCTGGATGAGCTTCATGAGTTAGTCACCTGAAATGGTTTTCCAGTAGTCTTGAAGGAGTTCCAAGAGGTGCTGAGCACTTGTTGGCCCTTTTGTCATAACTCTGTAAAGGGTGACTACTTTGAGGAATCTAAAATCTAAAACATATTTAGAGCTCTTTTGCTATTTTTTTTTGTTTGCTACATAATTCCACATATTTTGCTTCATAGTTTTGATGTATGAAATTCAGTATGAAATAAGCTACAAAGTAGGATATATAGAATTGAATAAACAGACAAACCTTTGACTAGTAGTGCATATATCACCGACTGTGATTTTCAAGATTTATCACTATGTTGAAGCTTTTAACTTTGTAAATGGACTTGAAACATACCTCAGGGACCAAAAGTTCAGCTCAGAAGAAGTATGTATAGGAAAACTCCACAGACAATTTTTATCAATATATTAGCATATATTGTATTAGCATATGGTATGTTTGTGTTCATAAACTTTATAAAATGAGCTCAGGCAACTTTGTAGAAAAAGTGCTCAAAACACCCATCTGTGTCATGCTAGTTGACAGCTAATTGACAGCTTGTGTGTATTCTTAACAGATTTGGGTCCAGGGTCTTCTCTAAAAGTACTGCAGTCATCCCCAACAATCAGCTGTCCGACTCCTGTGAGCGAGATCACATCCATCCAGGTAATTAGAAAGGCACTTGTAACTAATGTACATTAGGTTTAGGCACTCGAGAGGCACTAAATTAAGGATGTATTCAGCATTATTTTGTAATTACAAGGCGAGTTACAGTAAGTATAGAAAATGTATCAAATAAGTATATTCTGAATACAGAATATTCAATATTCAGAGAAGCAGTGGCCGTAGGATAAAACTATTTTACCATGTGGTTAATTGTCGGTGGAATGGTGTTAGGCTAATCCTAAAAGAAGAGTATACAAAGAGTACCCTGGAAGTAAAGAGTTTCGGACAGGGTGATGAGCAAGAAGACAGAAACTGCCAGGCAGAATCCTTGCCTATATTGGCAGGTCTGAAAGATTTATTTTCCTTTCTCTTTATTTATATTTTTTTGAATGCACACAGTGTGCCCCGAATTGTTAACATGTGTTAGGTAGGTATGTACAATGAGGACCTACCTTAACTTCTCCTTGTGGGTTGCTGGGCATGGATTTATGCTAATGAGTGAGCTTCATGTGCACACCACCAGCTTACCATTAAATGGAATTAAGTAATGTCCAAACAAACAAATATGAACAAATCTGAGTTTTATTTGGTGTTTGTGAATCCAGAGTAGGATTTTAGTAAGTATGTGATTTTTGTGCAAATCTACTTTCTAGTTTAACTAAGTCCAAACTTTTCCTTTATTTCACTTTCACTAACTTATTATCAGTCTCAACTGATATTAACTAGTTAAAACTTGTAGCATTGACATTTTAAAATAAAGAAGCAATTGCATATTGCACATCAGTTGCTCATTTGAACTTGATCACCATCAAACAGTGAAGTCAAATCTGGATTTGACTTCACAGCCAGATAAAAACCAGAAAAGCTTGCTCAGAAGAGAGTCTGTGATGTCGAGAGAAAATAAATATACAAGGAGATGGACTTTTCTGATATTTTGTGGGTCTCAAAAGTAACAACATACTGTCTAACTATAGCACAAAACAATAAAATGCAGATTTTCCTTAATATATCCCCTTCAGACTCTGGTGTGAGATGTCAGACAAAGGAAGGAGAACAGATCAAGATGAAATAAACATTGATCTTCTAGTTCTCCTTGCATTGATGCATTGATGGTGGTGATTGGTGCTAGTGGTGGGCACATGATCACAACTGGGGTAGCCTCTGTATGTGTCCATGGAAATTATACTAAGAGTCACAAGTGTTCTGGCCATGTCCAAAATCCATTCTGCAATTGTGTCTTTCCCATTTTCAGACGACAATATATTTCTTGATTTCACTTCCAGGTGATCAACCATCTTTGGTTTGGAAAGAGCCTTAATGATTCCCTTCATAGCCTTGTCCTTGTAGTGTATGAATCTGGATTTGAACAGGTACATTTCTCTCTTCCTTTGTAAGATGATATATCATGCTGCTTTTGTCCCACCTGAATTCACTCTCTTTTTGTTTTTGTTTTTTGAGTGTAATTGATCATCTTAAATGTCTTGGACACACAGTTAATGAAGGGAAAAATCCATACAATGTAGTTAACGCTGTGGAGAGAGGGGACGGCTGCATCTGTGCAGTATCTGATGCCAGAAAACTTGGAGAACCTGCGTGTTACTGAGAAGAGGAGACAGTGATGTTGGTTATTGAGGATGTCCTGAAAGTTGCTGGCACAAAAACATAGAAGCTGCAGCTGAAGTTAAATGTCCTGCTGGAAAATTATTGAACAAGGCCCAAAAAAAACCAAACAAACAAACAAACAAAAAAAAACAGGTATTATCAGCTGAACAGATGCAGTAGGAGGCATCCGTTTATGCTGGATTTTACTTTGCAAAAACAAAAAGCTCTTATCTGTAACTGTTTTTGACCTCATGTGATCTTACTTCTGTCCTGTTGCTTTGTGCACATTTATATGTCAAATGCTATTTCTCTTATTCTTGCCATCTCTTATAGGTTTAATTTGTAATATATAGAAATAACACTGTTATCCATTCAATCATACAAGTAACATCATACTCATAACTGCGCAAGTTATAAATAGTTGTAGTCAGGTTATTTTGATGATTAACAAATTATTTATATCTGGTATGTGACATTCAGACTAATAGTCCTGAAATTATTCTCATCTCTTTTGTGTATGAGCACTATTTATTGAATTCATTGTTTCTTGCAAATTGTATTAAAGGTGACATATTATGACTTTTTTCAGGCATTGACACAATGTCCTGACGTCTAAATAAAATGTCTGTGGTATGCTTTGGTCAGAATACTCCAGAGATACAGTACAAGAGTCCCTTTTTCCAAGCATGCCAATGCAGCTTTGTTCACAGCAGCTGGTTTTAGGGGTGCAGAGTGGAACTCTTTGCACTGCCAAGATACGGCATATTCACCACGATATAAAGTTGAGTGAAGATCAACAACTTGGCTATGTCTTTGATGTTACAATCTGCTGCTCCACTGAACCAGTGGAGGTGAAATTTAGATAAATGTTCTCAAGCACTTTTTTTCCTACAATATGTCAGTACTGGTCTCACCAGCAGATAGGTTACCCAGTCAAACATGTAGTTCAATATTTCCAGTAGAAGCCAGGGCATGTATTGGAAGCTTTACTGAACCCCAGTATGAAACTTTGACAAAAAGTGACAATTTAACATGCAACTGCCAGCAGGGGGCTCCTAAAGCAAAGAACAAAGTATTGAGTCCTGAGCAATGTCCCATTTAAAGATTAAGGGCATTTTCGGACAGAACTGCAGTATGGGATATTACAACAGAGCAGCACGAATGGAGTTCTGTAAATAATACAGGAACAGGTATTTATTGAGTTCTGCTCAGTAAGTTAAAAAAAACAAACAAACAAAAGGCTTTAAATTAATGTATACACAGTAGCACGACCAATAAGATGAAAAGATGAATAAGAAGCTCCTGCCTGGGGAGGATCTCACCTCTGATAGAATCACAGCGGGCAGATAGGAAGAGAACAAATGGTGCAGTCAGATGGTGTGGTCTGTGACCACAGAAATTCACAATTCTGAAGACAATGTGATAATTTCAGGAAGGAACAGGGTGCAGAGATGAAAGTTTAAAGAAAATAAAGAGTGACATACAAAGTTAATGACATGCATTAGAAGTATATAAGTGCTTAGTCAGGATGCACTGATCTGACTTTTGCATTCTTGATAACAATATCTAGGGTTTGCATATCTGTCGATATCCGATACTGACCAGGACTGTTGTCAAATGAATGATCAGTATACTCCATTATGTGGCAGAAACTAAAGGCATCAGGACTGACTTCAACATTTATCTCCAAACTGATAATGAATTCCCTAAGACAAACTAGAACAAACTAGCACAGATCTAAATGTCATGAAGCGTTATTTATTTGTTACATAACATAGACAATTTTGCAGCTGAAGCTATAAATAATTGTGTATCAGTGTTTGAATTTGAATTAAGCATTCAAATGAAATATAATCAAACTTAAATAAATTAGATAAAATGAAGCAGCTGAAGCAAACACAAACAAAAACTAGCAAAATGTATGTTTACATCTGCTGTGGCAAGTAGAACTTCATAGAAAAAGTTTAATTAACAGTTTGTGCACAAAAATGAGAACAGTCATTACAGCTGTACAGGACAACAGTGGGAGTGCTCTGAGGAGACGCCTCAGAACAGGATCTTTTATATTGTTTAGAGTTTACAGGATGACGAATGATGGATGAAAAGCATATGTGTCTTTGCTGAGTCTCAAGACGCATCAGAAGACCTTGGGTCCTGCCAGGAGTTGCCATCCTGTCTCCTGATTACATGCTAGGCTACTTGACCTGTGGTGGATAAGATGGACTAAAGCCTGAAAGATTCTGGTCCACAGGTTATGTCAGTCTGACTTACAGCCTACCGTGTGTATGTGTGTGTGTAATTTAGTAAATTTTCCTCCACATGCCTCCCTTTTGATCGTATATGATAATATTGATCACAACAAAGTAACTAAAATGCAGAGGAAAATTCTGACAATAAAATTTGTGGAACCCAAGGTCTCTGTCATCCAAGACATCATCAGTGACAAAACAGTTATCACTTGTGGAAGGAGAGCATCATTCAGCACTGTTAAAACATCAATAACTATCAAAAATCCACTTAAATCATCTAGTACCCCACACAAAATTAACCTAAATAATATTATTGATAAAGTGAGTATGCAAATACAGTGTAAATCATTGAATCTACATGCTGAAATCATGTGCCCAAATATTCAAACATTTATGTGAGTGAGGTTATACTTAGCAGTCTGCCACAACCCAGGGGTCCCGAGGAAACACCACTGTGTTTGCCCCCCACCCCCACCACCGCAGGAACAGTCTTTAGACAGCGTCCTCTTCATAGAAGCTGCCAAAGCTGAGGTCAGAACCAGAGATGTCGATTAGAATAAAATGTAGGAAAAGTGGAATTAATCATCTTACCAATCATGGCTCAGATGTGGTGAGCAGCGCATGAAGCAAAAATGCAGAATAAAAAAAAATAAGGAAGGCCATAAGGAAGCCTGTATCAAAACAGAGTGTTGGGCCACAGCCTTTAGTGTGTTGACTGTCATTTACACACAGTGATGGATGCTGGAAGGAGAATAGCATCCAAGAGGTCTTGCAAATTTCATCATGATGTAGAATGGGCTTACCATCAGATTTCAAGAGTTTCCTATGATTTCACAATCAGTCAAAATCACGCACAGCTCCAAAAAGAACACCTTGAATCCACATAGATTTACCTGCAGCCAACCGACATGCAGAGGTAAGAACCACCAGGTCTGCAGGATGTGCAGAGGAAAAGAGAAGGGAGAGGTCCAAAATCAAGAGTGTCCTGCATGGTACACAGCATAGCCAACTTTACCTGTACCCATTCAAGTGGACTCTCTTTTAAGTCTGACAGACACAATCATGATCACCTGCCTCCTTCCTCCTCGCATCATCTGCAACAGGCAAAAGAGTAGCTGGAATAAGAACATTACATCACTCCACTTTAATATTTATCATGTCCAAAAGTATAGTGTCCTAATGAAGCCATTGAGCTGTAGAACAAACAGCTTTGGAGGGCCAACACGGAGCAAATGTGAGCCCTAAAAAGATGAGAGATTGTTCTGTTTTTTTTTTTTTTCCTGTTCAAGAAGAATCAATGACACCACATGAGGCACCAAGAACGACAGGTCAGAGGAGCCTACAATGTTCCTAGAGGCCAGAACTGCCATCACACGCAAAAAAAACCCCTTCAGGCAACCTACCTCCATGGTCCTGAAGAAGAACTGATGTCACACAACCATCTCGCTCATCTATAGCCTGAAAAATAACTTATGCCCGGAGACAAGCGTGAATGAATCCAGGCTGGATTTAAGTGCAGCATGAAAATGTTCAGGCTTCCAGGTGTAAGGCTTCACACAAACGTGCTGAAGTGTATGGTTTACTTTCAAAGGTAAAAGCAGACCGAAAGCTGTCAGGGTGCACTGAAACACTGGAAAAAACATTAAAAATGCACTGAAAAATGCATCTGCAAGATCAACAACTTAACCGGAAAAAAACCAATTGGAGTACGGACTGGCTAATCTGGACACAATAACACGCTCTTAACAGCGAGTTGAACACAGGTTTAATCCCTTCAATAGCTTCTTGTTTCAAAGGTTATTGCATCTGACAGGCCTATATTTCAGAATTCGGAGTAATAACTATAGGCTCACAGTTCTTAACAAGACCAAACATCACTTCTATTTGAAGCCCATAAGGCTGGTGGGACATTCATCATCATCATCATCATCACCTTTGTTTATAAAGCACTTTAAAACAACCACAGCTGACACAGAGTGCTATACATTGGAACTAAATAATAAAATTACATTGGATGTAAATAAAAACAAAATAAAAGACAAAGTAAAATGGTCAATTAAATAACTGTATTAAAAACAGAGGAAAACTACGTCTCACTGATGTCAAACGCCAAAGAGTAAAAATTGGTTTTTAATGTTAAAAGTGGACAGTGAAGGGGCCTCTCTAACGTGCACGGGCAAAGTATTCCACAATTTAGGAGCCATGATAGAAAAGGCCCTGTCCCCTCTGAGCTTCCTCTTGGATCTCGCTACCTCCAGGAGCAGCTGGTCAGCTGACCTGAGAGACTGACAGGGTGTGTGGAGATGAAGAAGCTCAGAGAGGTAGGGCGGGGCAAGACTATGGAAGCATTTAAAAACAAACATAAGAATTTTAAAATGAACTGTAAAAGACACAGGCAGCCAGTGCAGTGAGGCCAGAACAGGGGTTATATGCTCTCTTTTAGAGTTCCTGTTAACAGTCGTGCAGCTGCATTCTGAACCAGCTGCAGAGACTGACTGACCCCCACATAGAGGGAGTTCCAGTAGTCCAGACGAGACCAGATAAAGACAGGGATCAGAGTTTCATGATGCTGCCTAGAAAGAAAAGATCTCACTCCTGCCAGTCACCTTAAATGATAAAAACTGGACCTCACCACTGCTCTAATTTGGCGTCCAGTTTAAAATCACTGTCCAGCATAAAACCAAGGACAGAAAATAACAGGTTTAAAATAAACTTCCAAGGGTCCCAAATCAACAGAAGAGGAAGCACAGGGCCCACTAGGTCCAAACGCTAATACCTCAGTTTTCTTTTCATTAAAATTGAAAAGATTTAGAGCCAACCACGCTTTAATGTCATCCAGACATCTCAAAAGAGGTTTTATGGAGTCACCGTCCTTATTCTTTAGTGGTAAATATATTTGGCAGTCATCGGCATAACAATGAAAAGAGATGTCATGCCTTCTAAGGATGGAATCCAGAGGCAATAAGTACAATGAAAACAGCAGTGGTCCTAAAATTGAGCCCCGTGGGACAGAGAAGCAGGAGATGAGTCAGAACTGAGAAGGCTGACAGAGAAAGTCCTATTTGCCAAATAAGACTTAAACCAGTTAAACACAAAGAATCAACAAAAATGAATGAATCTGAACTTTATTCCTCTTTTAGATAGAATTAAAAATAAATAATTCAGTGGCTGCTCAGAGATCTTTCATTGAGAGGCAGAGAGTTAAAAAACTAAAGCAGAAGGAATCTCCCAACTCACATCCGGAGCAGCAGCTCTGCATCCAGAAAATAAACTGAAAATATATCAACAAATTATTCTTCAACTTGATATGAAAAAATAGATCACATTTCTGTTCTTATGAACTCTGGTGTAATTCTCCTCTTAGTCTGCAGGCAGAGCTGTTAACAGGTAGATGTAGTTCTCCTCCCAGCCTGCAGGTGGAGCTGTTAACAGGACAGGTATTTGGGTTTCCAGGCTGGTTTCAGGTCAGTCGTGACCAGGTGAAGGCGGACGCAGCAGTGGGAACATGTCCGCGTCTACAGGCGGCTGGTCGGTGGACAGAGATCCGACAGAGAGGCGGAGCGGGTGGACCACGGGGGAATCATCAAACACCGACCCGCGGATCCTCCAGGTACAGAACCGTAGAGAACCAGAGGTTAACAGTTCAGAACAGGGGTACGGGTTCTGGTACCGGTAGCAGCAGTTTTAGCTTCAGTACTTTAGAAATGAACTCCATTGCCTAATGTCATGAGTAATGAGTTTATCGATCGCGTGATCCAGAATCTGGCCAGAACCAGACTGATTATCATGAAAATCATGAGAACTTCACTTTTTCTGATCTGATCGATATGAAGCCGATAGGTGCCGATTAATCCTGAGTCACGTGATGAGAAAGGGGACTTTGGAGCTGTTGATTAAAGTCTAACATAATGATGCAAAACTAAAATAACTAATTTAAACTGTGTAGTCTGGTTATGACTGCTGATGACAGTAGAGTCGTAATTTTTTAATGATGTTTCAGTGTAAATTAATGTTTAATGAGATAAAAATCAGAATTACTCCAAATTAGTCCGTAACGAAGACTAGCAGAGGAACCAGAAACCATCTCTGGACTGAAGCTCCCTGCCAGTTCCTTTACCTACCACTGGAGGTTGCTATCTACAAGTATAACCTTACGCTTTAGCCTAGCACTATAACCAAGCACTATGAAGTAGAGCTATAACCTGGTACTATAACCTAGAACTATAACCAAGCACTATGAAGTAGAGCTATAACCTGGTACTATAACCTGCTACTGTAACCAAGCACTATGATCTAGCATTGTAACTTGCTGTAACCTGGAGCTATAACCCAGTGTTGTAACATAGAGCTATGATAATAATAATAATAATAATAATAATAATAATAATAATGATGGCTAGCCTTGAAGGTAATGAGGAGGATTTTGAAAATGATCCTAGGTTTCACTGGGAGCCAATGAAGCTGATGGAGGATGGGGTGATATGGTGAGAAGAGGGGGTCCTGGTGATAATACGAACTGCTGAATTCTGGACCATTTAGAGTTCATGGAGGGATTTGTGGGGGACATGAAAGAGAAGTGAGTTACAATAGTCAAGACGGGAGGTGACAAGGCTGTGAACCAGGATGGCAGCAGTGTGGGGGGTGAGAGAGGGACGGAGGCAGTTAATGTTACGTAAATGGAAGTACATAAACCGGGTAATGTTATTGATATGAGCATTGAAAGACAGTGAATTGTCGAGGATGACACCCAGACTCTTAACCTGAGGGGAGGGGCAAACCGTGGAACCTTCAATGGTCAGAGAAAAACTGTTAATTTTGGAAAGGGTTGCTTTGGTGCCAATAAGAAGAAGTTCAGTTTTATTACCATTAAGCTTTAGGAAATTTGCAGTGAACCAAGATTTAATATCAGAGAGACAGTGGGTAAGGGAGGAGGGAGGAAGAGAGGAGTTTGGCTCACTAGAGATGTAGAGCTGGGTGTCCTCCACGAAGCAATGAAACTGGATATCATGTTTACGGAAAATACAGCCAAGAGGTAGAAGGTATATTATGAAGAAGAGGGGCCCCAGGACTGTTCCCTGGGGCAGACCTGAAGTGACTGGGGAGGGTTGTGAGGTGAATGATTTAAGCTGAATGAACTGAGGGCGGCCAGTGAGGTACGAGTGAAACCCTATATACTATCACTGTAACCTAGCGCTAGGTTGAAGGAGCTGAGACCATCATAGAGGATCATTCCATTAATCCTGGAACCTGGTGTCCTTCACCTTTACCTGTTTCTCCATGTGGAACTCTACAGAACCCTCTTGGTGCACTGGTGGACTGTTTCTGGATCAGTTTGGTTCTTAATCTGGTTCAGAGACCTGCTACCTGGTCTGCAGGTTCCACATCTGGATCAGACTCTCCAGCTGTGTGTTTTAAGCCTCTGTCCTTGGTCTGAGTTGTTTGTGGTCTGGACTGGCAGATCCCAGGTGGACCTGGTCCAGCATGTCACTGATGGTTCCAATAGAGTATTTAGTACTAAAATGGTCCAGAATGCAGGTCTTTGTGGACCTGACAGAACATCTTCATTTCTTTGTAAAATACATGTAAAAGGGTGATGTGGTCCTCCCTCGACTGACTTTTTGTGAAGTCCTGAAGGTTCTTCCAGAACATCCTTGTCCACCACGTAAGGTGAAGACAGGGCTTGACTATGATGGCTGATTCCTGCTCTCCATCATTTGTTTTTGTCTCTGACACCCCCCTCCCATGTCTGGTTTTGTCTCCAGACTCGTGTGAACTGGACCCCACATGGACCCCCCAGTGAGGACCAGTTCCAGGGGTCCCAGCTGGATGACTGTGAGCGGATGGGGACTCTGTTTGGGATGATCAACAAGGGTCTGCGGGGGCTGGGCTTCAGCCAGATGCTGTTTGGGGACCAGACTGTGGAACCTGTGGTGGTGGTCTTCTTCTGGGTGCTGCTCTGGTTTCTGGGGGTCCAGGCTCTGGGACTGGTGGGGACGCTGTGCATCATCATCATCTACATCCAGAAGTGACGGTGGACTGCGTTTGGACTGGGACCTGAGCTCCATTCTGTTCAATGGAGACTCCACGAGTTCCTGGACCTAATTTGGCCCCAGTTAGAGGATGTTGAGGATTGTGAGGATGTGGTCGGATGTGGTTGGATGTGGTTCTGATTTAGTCTCTTGGTTTTCACCAGGAATCACTTCTGTTTCAATTTAATAAAATCATTTTTTATTTGTTTTCTTCAAATAAATTCAGCTTCATCTCTGTGATCCAATAGGTCCTCAACGCGGACATTCTGCTGCTCTGAACACAGAAATTAATGCATGGGATTAAATCCGTGACTGGGAGTAAACTTGAGTGGTGGGATTGGATGTGTTCATTGGAATTAAATGCGTGAGGGGGGAAATTTAAACGTGTGAACAGTGGGATTAAAACATGAATGGTGGGATAGAATGTGTGAGTACTTGGTTTAAAACACGAGCAGTGGGATTAAAATTGGATTGTGTGATTAAAACATGTGTGGTGAGATTAAATGCATGACATTTAATTATCAGAAGATTAGTCTTCTGATAAAAACATGTGTCCATGTGTAACATGGATTAAAAACCGGAACAGCGGAGTCTGTGGTCACAGAAATAAATGTGGGGAAGAAGCGGTTGAATGTGGGAGGACTGCGTTTGTGGATGTGGACAGCGGTGACGTGACAATGGAAAACAAGCCGGCGCCAGTCGATGTTTTTAACTGGAGCTAATAACCGCTGATGAAGTGGAGCAAGTTCAATTTAAAAAACATAAGTTCACGCCGGTTTGTCAGAGCAGCAACTCCCATCGAGCGAAAATCAGGTCCCATTTGATTCAGCAGTCTGAAACCAGTTATACCAGTTAGCTCCTGTTCCTGGATGGTTCAGCAGCAGTTTTCAGTCCCTCAGAGGATCAGGATCACGCAGTTTTCTTTTCTTCCTCTTCTTTTTTTTTTATGATCAAACATGCTTCATTTTCTGGCCACTTTTCACCAACGTTGTGGAGCAATTTGTGGAGTTTTATGTGTATTTTTGTACAAGAAAATGGAAAATGGCAACATTTCTGTCATTAAAGACAAAAACAAGATGCTGTCTCCATTTTAAGAAAACTGACTTAAAAATCTGTCTCAAAACTGTAAATATAAAGTACATTTAACATGTATGTTATTTCTATTTTAAAAGTGCAATTTCTTATAACATTAAGGAGATGTAACATAAAATTAAGAAGAAAGTAAATTTTCTTGCAACCTTAATTTTATACATTTAACTCGGTCTTAGCAGAATATTGTTGAAGACTAAACGTATTCAGGTTTTGCTGCAGTTTCTAGAAACTAACCGACTGTAAAGTTGTTTGGAGGAGTTTCCTTCTGTGATGAACAGAAACTTGGATGAGAACCAAGAATACGTCTCTTCTTAACACAAAGGTCCCATTTACACAAACGCTCAAAAAAGAATAAAAAGTAATAGTTTGTTGAGCTCTCAGAGCCAAACAATTCATGCATGTGTTTAATCGCTTGCTTTACTTCCTCAACGCTGACTGTGTTTGAGAATAGAAAAACTGAAAGATCAGACAGTTCTAAGCTGCTAAAAGCACCCTCAAGAAAATAAATAAATAAATAAAAAATTGAGTTTGAGACCCCTGATCCACAATCATGAGCTAAAAAATGAAATACAGTAAAAATTAGAGTGGGTGGGGGAGGGGCCTTCGTTAGCCCCCCTCATTTAAACTTCACAGTTTTATGTAGAGACAGAAAAAACAACTTGACAAACAGATTTGAAACTTTTATTCCATCATTCTTTTATTAATTTACGCAAAAAATATCATAAAACAAGTACAAATGATTTTTTTATGTCCTAAAATCTAAAATTCACAGAAGTTGCGACTTTTATAATTAAACTGAGGCTTTTGTACTAACATCACAAGTTTTTATTGTGTAATCGCAAATCTAAAAAAAGAAGTTGAGTTTTAGGTTAAAAACATGAATTTGTTGTAAAATGACAGTTTTTTTTAATATAGTCTTTTTTTATATCAAAAGTGAATTTATGTAAAACAAAAGCAAAAACATAACATGACATTTATCATAAAATTTATACTAAAATTACATTTTTCTTGTAAAAACACTTTGATTCAATTTTTAAAAAAGTTTTTCTTTAAAAAAAAAATGGGGGTAAATTTGAAAAGGCTCTTTAATCCTACAATTACAAATGTCCAAAAATTGTGACTTTATAACTGAAAATTACATTTTTTTTTTTCATCAACTTCTTGCAACATTTTGTCACAAAATTGTTGTAACAGTTATAAAGTACTGAATGCGGCCTCTAGTGGTTGCTAGAGGAACTGCACTAAGCCTGGTTCCTGCTGACCAGGGTCCTGTACTACGAAGCGGGTTTAACCGGGGATGCGGGGTAACTTCCAGAGTAACTTGATCACGTGAGGAG
>JBAMYA010043303.1:127-13533 GCA_037176975.1 Arrhamphus sclerolepis
TTATTCCACCTTAAATCAGCCGTTCTCCACCTCAGTTATTCCACCTTAAATCAGCCGTTCTCCACCTCAGTTATTCCACCTTAAATCAGCCGTTCTCCACCTCAGTTATTCCTCTTTCTGATGTCAGAACTGAATCCCAGCAGAAATGTCCCAGTTAGAAGTTTCTAATTGTCTTTAAACGCTCTGACCGACCAGTTAAGATGAAGTGGTGGAATCAGAGTTTGACAGTTGTTGTAAAAACATTTCGCATAAATAATCTCATAATATCCCATTACCTGATTTCCATCGTTAAGGTGTAAATCAATAAATTAAATTAATTTGTGATTAAATATTACAGAAAATTTGAACATTAACATTTGGAGGTTTTCTGAAGAAAAACATGATTTCTGTGGAACCAGTTTGACTGAAAACCCACAGATGGAGGCGACAAACGCTGAAAGGTTTTTACGTTTAGTGTTTTTAAAACATTGATCGCCATAAACCAGGATCTTGAGCATTATACCTTTATCTTGCATTTAAAAAAACTACCAAAGCCTCTCGTCATTTACATACAAGTTGTTTTTTTTTTGATCAAACAAGGTAAATGAGGTTCCCCTGAGCAAGGCACCTGAAACCCCCACCCGCCCCCCCCAGGCCGCACCACAGCAGCCCAGATGGGTCAACAATGAATAATAGTAAAAATAAAATAAATAAATAAATAAAATTATTTTTAAAAAAAGTAATTTTAAAAACCCCAGATTAATTTGTAATTATTTACAAAAGTTGGGTACATTTGTGGGATTATAATCGTAGAGGTTTTTAGTAAATTACTTCCCTCGTCTCCATCCGCCTGGCTGATTTTCCAGCAGGTCGGGGTGAAGGTTGGGGGGAGGCAGGGGGGAGGCAGGGGGGAGACACCCCGGACTTAAGAGCCAGAACAAAATGGCGGCTGCAGTGGTGCGTTACCAATTTTTTTTTCTTTTCTTTTTCTTCCTCGGCCGCCATTTTCTCCTCCAGCGGTGCAGAGAGGCAGGCAGACCAACAGCCGCCAAACTGGAAAAGAAAAGAAAAGAAAAGAAAAGAAAAGAAAAGAAAAGAAAAGAAAAGAAAAGAAAAGAAAAGAAAAGAAAAGACAGTAGGGTGGGCGTGGGGGGTGTTAACGAGCTGTTCTACCTGTCAGGCGTGACGGGTCGTTATCTGCTGATTAACAAGTGACGGAGAGCTGAGAAACAGGTGATGATGATGATGATGATGATGATGTCACCTCAGAGAGCCCAAAGCGACTTCATGAGACTGAAATTAGATTCTGGACTGATTCCTGTTTCTTTTTTCTTCCGCTGAATAAAATCCTCCCTTCATACAACTCAATCTTTTTTTTTCTTCTTTTTTTTAAAGGCCCATGTGAGGACAGAGGAGCTGAGAAATATACGTTTTTGACCTTTGACGACCTCCTCTGAGGCCGACTGAGATAAGTGACCCCACTTTTCGAGCCTTTTAAAGCAGGTTCTTAAACCACCGTTTCTGGGGAACAGTTTTCAGTTTTCTGGCACTCACCTGAACCAGAAAACTGCTTAAGGAGTCTTTGCGAAACCACAAGGTTGCAAACGTCTGTCTCCAGGTCTTCTGAGGTTTGGTCTTCTCTTTGGTGGATTTCTGACTTGCTTTGGTCTAGTTTCTGTGTTAAAAGTATTAAAAGTTTGTTTAGGTCCAGCTGAAATCAAGCTGAACCGACCTTCTACGGAGATCTCACGGTTGGAAACCCTGTTTGAGTCCTTTGATTGGACCTAAACTGGTCTAGGGGCTTTGTCCCTTCAGAATAAGTTGATATCAGAGAATTCTGCATCTCATTTGTAATTCTTATTTTATTTCTCGGCGTGATCCCACCCGAGTACTCGATGCCAGCGGTACTTCTGGGTCCTGATGATCAGTTCTCACACCTCATACCCACCACACCAGAAGCAAATGTGCTTTTTCTTTCAGCTTTTTTGGCCACACGTTAACCAAAACTCATGTAAAGGGTCTTTTTGTGTGGCTCCCAAACACTTTGGTTTACCATTACTGAGGCATAAGAGCTGAAAAAAACAATGTAAACCTGCTGCAGCTGCTGCAAAGCACTTTACAAAGCTCCCAGGAGGCATCCTGACCACATGAACCTCCTCAACTGGCTCCTCTTCACGTGGAGGAGCAGCGACTCTACTCTGAGACTCGTTTCAGCTGCTTGCATTCACTTCTTTTTATTTTTGATCACTACCCACAATTCCTGACCACCAGTGAGGTCAGGAACTTAGATTGAGTCCTTGCCCTCGACGTAGAGCTGTGCAATTAGTCAAATTTTAATTGTGATTTCAATTTTGTCCCCCGATAATCACTAAAATAATGCAAATGGAGAAAAAAAACAATTATTTTTGCTTCATGTTTTGCCTCAGGCATAAACAGCACGGAGCCATGGGTGAGTGATTCCCAAATAACACCAAGGTCAGTGCGGTGTTTCTGAATAAAAACGTTTTAAGGGACTGTTTGAGCAGGTTTACCAGCGTCAGCCATGTTAGAGTGAGTCATTTTTATTTAATTGGAAGTTTATTTAGTCTGCAACATGCTGCAAAAGCCAATGAAAAACTGTTTTCAATAACTGAATTCCATGTTGACTAAAAAAAAAAATCATGATTATGTTTGTTTGTTTGTTTTTTCCTTTAATCGAGGGAAACAATTAAGGTAAAAACTGGACCAACTATCATCATGTGACCCATAGGTTTGTACAGAGAGCCTCTGAAGTCCATTTTTCCTCAAACTGGCACCATTGGGGTAGCTGGCTATCTGTCAGTCAAGCCCATCGAATGACGTTCTGAAAATCTGATTGGTCGGCTTTATTGCTGTATATAAACGTATCTGATGTGGTACGTACGATTGTCATGGATGTAATATGTAACCACAGATGAAAAAAAGTAAATATGTTTAATACTGCTTCAAAGTTGGACCTTTTAACATGGACGTCAATGGAGATTTGCTGTGTTCTGGAGCCGACTCCTGGTGGTCGGTGGAGGAACTGCAACAGAATATACTTCCTGGATGAGCTTCAGCTTGGAAGCACGATGGTTGCTGGAAATATGACTCTTAGTTTTTGGTCTAAACTTGAGCTCAGACGTTTTCATGTAAGTTTACAAGGACATGTGTAAGCTCCTCCGTTTTGGTTGAAGGACGACTACGAGGTTTTTAGAAGACACGTCAAGCATTTATGACACGAGTCAAACTCACGTCACAAAAGTCACAACTTTGTAAACACTTAAACGATTTTACAGCTAAAAGTTGATTATTTTTGTCTAAACTCATGATTTTTGTAAAATTTACTTTTTTATAATCAAGATTTTGTGATTTTAGGACTAAAAGTTGAAATTATACAGAATTTGCAATTTTACGACTGTTGTAATTTTATGTCAAAATGTTGCAAAAAGTTGATATTTTTCCATAAAAATTAGTAATTTCTAGTTAAAAAGTGAAAACTTTAAACTTTACAGCATTTTTTTTACAAGGTAAACTTTTTTAAATTTGTGATTTTACAAGAAAAAAAATATCCTAGTCACAGAAAAGTCACAATTTTATGATAAAGTTTGCCATTTTTTGCAAAATTTGAGATTTCATAACAAAAATTCACTATTTAATGAAAAAGATGCAATATTGCAAAATTTGCCATTTTATAATAAAATATGCTTTTTCACATAAAAAGTCTTTTTCAAAGATTTGTGATTATACAATGAAAAATATGATTTTTTTTTGAGTAAAAAGAAATTTGAAAAATTTGAGATTTTTGTTACATTTGAGATTTTATGACTGAGTCCAGGACCGAGCAGATTCTCTGACAATATAGCTGGCTGAGAAAGCAAAGAATAACCGTCTCTTTGATGGTAACCATGGTGATGATGTGGCCCTTTAACAGTAACCATGGTGACGATGTGGCCCTTTAACAGTAACCATGGTGACGATGTGGCCCAGGATGAAATAGTTTGCCACTTCTGATGTATGAGGATGGTTTCAGTTTAGTCCAATAACGAGTTTGATATCACTCATCCTTTTTTGTAATGCCAGAAAAGACAGGACATGGCAAGAAATACATCTTTAAAGCAGAACAAGGGAATTTTATTCACGTTTAAATATCAGTTTTGATCTGTAACTGAGAGTTGAGTCATCTTTCTCAGTTCCACTTTTCTTTTCTTCTATCAGCTCTAAAACCATCTCTGTTTTCAAGTTGTCTTTCTCAATTTTGCTTTTTATTTTTGCAGTTGCAGTTCCAAAATAAGTGACAAATCAGCGCCATGTCAATCAACAGCAAAGGAGGCGGGACACAGCTGAGATCTACTAGCTCATTGGCTGCTGAATGAGTCGATGTCAGAGCACCAGACTTCTGCTGATAAATACAGGGTTGCGACTTTGCCGCTACATTTAGTGAGTCTTCAGACCATTCTAGGGACTTTTTCTTAAAAAAAAGCTACTAATATAGCGACTTTTTCCGTTGTTATTGGGAACTTTTAGGGACATCACAATGGAGGAGACTGAGATGCTTAAGGAAGTAACGACAGAGGAGAAAAAGATGAGGAAGAGA
This sequence comes from Arrhamphus sclerolepis, assembly GCA_037176975.1. NCBI lineage: Eukaryota > Metazoa > Chordata > Actinopteri > Beloniformes > Hemiramphidae > Arrhamphus > Arrhamphus sclerolepis. Next base: position 4,701 of record JBAMYA010043303.1, read on the forward strand.
CCAAACAAAAGTGAACCTTATGCTGCATTCCATTTACCTCAGAAGTTGGAAGTCGTAGCTGGGAATGACGTCACAGTCGAGTTATCAGCATTCCAGTTACAAAGTCAGAAAAAAGTTGCCAACCACCATTAAATAGGAAGAAAAAGTTCAAAAGACAAGATGGCAATGTCTAAAAAAGCTATTCTTGTGCTTGCTATTTCCAAATATAAGCAACTATGCAGCTATTGTTGGCCATTCTTAGCATGCCCTGGATTGTAATTTGTACACACAAGAATAAATGTAAATAACACTATAGCAGCATTTCCATATATATAAGTAGAACAATACTGTGTATATGACTGATTTAGTGCCATAAACACTAGTCAAAAGTGTTAATAAACGGAATATTACAGTTGCTTCTATTGTTTACACCGGGCGCAGCCATCTTTGATTGTCAGCTCCGGGGCGGTGAGGATTCTCCGACTTTCCGACTCAGAGTTCTGACTTCAGGGGGCATTCCAGTTGAAATTTCCCATTCGGACCTTGGAAATATCGACTTCCCAGTACAAATGGAACACATCATTAGGCAGCATTATAAAATCGACTAAACCTCCATCACCTACAGGGGAAGCTGAAGAGCTAGAAAATTGCTAAAGTTCCTCTGTGCTGCTTTAAGCCACCATGTGACAGCTTCAAATAAACTTGTGACCTCATGAATGCTGCTGCCTTCAACTGTTTTCTTTATGAAACCACCACAGTTCTTAAACAACTTCTTATTAAGACAATGAAACAACAATCTTAGATGTTTTCTTGTTTTTCTAGTTCTGCAGACTGAACTGTCTGAGGAGGCTTTACTGGAGGTGAACTCATGCTTTCTGCTGTTGTTCTGCCTCACACATGAAGTTTGTTTTTTGTTTTTTTTTCATAAAATCCATCAGGAGCGTCTCGCTCTGCTCACTCCGTGGCCGCGGGACTTTTCTGCTCTGAGGAAAACTTAATGAAGTTAACATTTTTGGGGGCTTTTGTGTGTGTCTCTGGCTTCAGGAGACATTCTGCAGCCACAGAGGAACACTTCATTTCCTCATAATTTCATTTAGCGCGAGCGCGTCCAGTCACAACTAAAAAATGTCTTGCTTGACCTCCAAACTGCAGCAGATCAGCCAGCAGTTTGAGCAGCGAGCAAACATCATCGAAGGCTTGTTTTGCTTCTACAAAACTGCTTTATTTCTGGTTCTGTAGATGCGTTTAACCATATAGTTTTTGTTTTGCATGTCCCTGCTGTTTATCTGCTGCAGGAATATAACCTACTTTAAATACCCAGAGAATTCAAACTTTCCCCTGATTGTTGTCTGAAAATAAACAGCTGGCGAGCTTTTTGTGCTTGCAGATAAGCGCTCTCACCTGCAAACATGTAGCAGGTGCATCTGTCCACCTGTGCTCGAGAATGTTGTTCACGCAACATGGCGGGAACCACTATCTGTGAAAAACTAAAATGTTCAAAACGAAGCCGCGTGGGTTTTAAAGCTCTATAAGCATGTAAGGTGTAATGTCTTGATGTTTAGCAACATTTCTGGGTGAAAGGATTATAGAAAAGTGACAAATTACCAGTGGTACGAAGTAGAAAAGTGAACCAACGATTACCGCTGCCAACCAACTTCATGTTGACAAAACAAAACTCGCACCGCCTCTTCGTAGCAAACAGAGTCCAGAAAAGAGGACACTTACAGCTTTTGGCTTGGTGAAATGGGTCTGGTAACTCCTGCCATTCGACATGTTCACCGGTACAAAATGTACCGAACCAGAAGCTTCCAAGAGTGCTCCATCTATTCAAAACAACTAAGAAGGCTCAGGATTGCTAACTTCTCAGATCAACAAGGTTTTACTGCAGTTTTTTATTGTCAAAACCAATCAGCTGCCATCCCACTTACAGGTTAAAGCTCATCCAGGAAGTAGTTTCAGTTGCAGTTCCTCCACTGACCACTAGGTGTTGGTTCCAGAACAGAGTAAATCACCATTGCTCTCCAACTTTGCGACAAACATATTTAAAGCCTTTTGTTTTCCATCTGTGGTTACATATTATATCCATGACAACTTTACATACCACATCAGAAACATTTATATTAAGCTGACCAATCAGATGCCCGGATTACTTTGACGCGCTTGATTGACAGCGAGCCATTGGCTCTGTCGTTCTCTTTGACAGCTTTGTCCCGCCTCTTTGCAACATGCCACTCCAGTTCAAAGACAAATAGGCTTCAAAGGCTCCCTGTACAAATCTATGGGTCATGTGACCTGATGGCTGCTCCAATATTTACAATCAGTGGTCAAAACGCAACATTTTTCAGTCGGTGGAGCAGCATAGCAGACCTCAGGTACCAACGACTTAAAACATGCAAGACAAAATGCCCCCAAAAGGTAAAAATTTGAACAGTTTTCTATTCGATTAGTTTGCATAATGTCTCAGATCATAATGTCATTTTTCATGATTTATACATCTGGGTAAATAAATGAATAAATCAGTGTAACAGGTGTTGGTGCAGAGCTAAAGAAAAACCACGGGCCTTAAATAAGCAATGCCAACTTCTGGTTACTGCTTCTCCTTCTTTTTTTTTACCATTTTTTACAAAATCATGAAAAATAAAAAAAAATAGATTTCGTCCAGCATGACTAACAGAAACAAAATACCTTTTCTGATCAGCAAATGATGCACATGACAATGAAAATGAAAAGCGGCAGACGCGTGCTGAGCTGTTGATGGCGTCCTGAGCTACATCTGCGTTGCAGCTCTAACTTTACTCACATCATATCTACCCAAGACCTCAGCAGGTCTTCATGAAGAAGCTTTTATCATAAAATGCAGCTCTGTACTTCAAAAGAACTGGAAGTCTGAGAAAATGGCAGATTTAGGAGTCGTTTTAGCTATTAAAGTCATGAAACCTCCAGAAACAACCACATGCTATGACGTTTCTCTCACGTACAATGTTCTGTTTCTGAAAAATGACCAACTACTTAACTGGAAAGATTCCTGTAAGGATGAACCCTGGAACGTTCTGGAAGCAGAGCGAAGCTTACATTTATCAGTGAAGAAAGCTGGAAATTGAAAGGAAAAACTTTTTTTATATATTATAGTTTGTTTCAGAGTTGAGGCTGCTTAACAGAACCCGCCCCCCAAAAAAGCAGAATTTCTAAATAAATTCTACATTTTGTACTTTGGAAACAAACATCACGGAGATGTTTTCAGGAGAGCTTTCTGGCTTTCGTGGCGGCAAAAAAAAGAAAAAATAAATTAATTTAGAATGGTAGTTTTGTCCTAAACAGCAGTTTGAGACAAACAAAACTCATTTTCAGCTCGACTTTACCTCACCATGGAAACCATTAGCTGTCACTGACCTCAGAACTCATCTTCATGGAGACCGACTGCCAGTCACCACTCACAGCTGATTGGTCGTTCCTTCGTTACGAGCTTTACTTTTGACTCCCTTTTTTTTTAATTCATCTTTTAAGCAGAGACCAGAGAGCAGCTGAAACTAGCTAACAATATTGATTATTGACTGATTGCGTCATCTATTATAGGTAATTACTCAATTCAATTCAAAAAACCTTTATTAATTAGTCTAATAATGAAACTCTGAGTTGATCTCATTCGAGTCCGCCCTTTAATAAATGAGAAGAAATTTAGCATCAAACAGACAAAAATTACATTTTAATAGTGCAAATTTTATCTGTAAATAAAAGCAAAAAACAAAAAGCAAAAAAACAAAAATACACATGCGTGACCGCTGACTTCTGCACCTGGCTGCAGAGCGTTTGCGGTTGTGTGTTCTGTCCTCTGATTGGCTGTTCAAATTGTAGCCCATTTTCTAAAAAATGTCTTTTTTTTTAGAAAATGCACTAAAAAAAACTAAGATTAATTTAAGTATAATCACTGTTCAACAAAATTAAATTATATTAAATTAAAAATTAAAATGAACAAGAAAATCATGAAATTATCCATAAAAGCCTCACTCTATTTAATTTAAATATGAGAATAAAAAAAACTAAATTTACTCTTCTGAGAGAGACACAAAGTAGATTCTTCTGAATTTTTTTTTCTGAAACAAAATGATTAAAAGCCTGTTTTTGTAGAATTTGCATCAAATAATCTCCGCAATTAATTCTGAATCTGAAAAGTCTGTTTGAGAACTTTATTTGTTAAATGACGCCAACAAAACAAAACAGCTGAAGATGTCTCCATGGAAACCATTTCCCTCTTCCATTTTTATCATCTCAATATTTACAAATGAATCAATATTTAATTATTTGAATGAGTTTTTGGAGATAAAAAAAACAATTTCATCCATCTTATTTACCTTTTATTTCCTTTTTTTTCTAAATTCTGTGCCAATGCTTCAGCAGAGTTCAGTTTTATGATCAGCTTACTGACGGATCCAACTGGAATAAAAACACAAACTCACACTTGTATACTTCTGTTTCAGGACCATCTACAGGAATATTACAACAAAATCAGGTAAAAAAAAACAAAACAACAAAAAAACAAAAAGCAGCTGATCTCCTGCAGAGAAAAAAACTGCAGCAAGACGGGAGGATGGGGGAGGATGGGGGAGGATGGGGGAGGGGCAGACTCATCATGGTGTCAGTCATTAAAGGGTTAAGCTGTCAATCATAAAACGCTGAAAAAGAAACTGACTTTAACAGATTTAATGAAACCGCAGGACTACCTGCAGAGAGAACAGACCTTTCTGATCTTCTCTTTCTGATGATCATTAACTTTAAAATAAATTTTAAAAAAACAATCTCTGCCGGTTTAAAAATCCAGGAACTTCTGTATCAGCTGGTGTCTCCTCATTGATCAAGCGTATTGATTGTGAACTAGTGGACTGAGACACTTTTTTCAAGCAAAAACGTGAAAACTTTAACCAACTTAAATCGTGTTTGAATGCAGGCAGCCTGACCTCATCCTCTTTGTTCTGGATGGAAGATGAAACGTCTTCAGGAACAAAGAGAAGAAGTCCAGGTGTCTCGACTCAAACCTCTGAGGACCCGGATGACCGAGTCTACGCCAGCGATGGAGCTCAGGTTCTGGATGAAAACGTTTACTCCAGAGCCACATAAAAACATCTTTTTAAGTGTTTCAGTTTCAAATCAGTGGATTTTGGAAATAAACAGCTGTTGCTGCTGGTTTAAACATCCACCTGGGGTGCAGTAGAGATCAATGTCACAGCTCATTGATTATTTTCTATTAATGTCCAATTTAATTAACGTAGCAGTGAAAACGTCTCCAATAACCGCGGAGCTTCACATGAGCTCATGTTTCTTTCAGGGCTGATTTCTTTGTGTTCAGAAAGCTCAGACTCTGGCAAAAAAGTGAAATTATCCATTAACGCTTCCAGAAGCATGCCATTTCAGGACTCCTGGAGGCATCGTAATTAAATGCAGTTTCTCGTTAGCTGATGGCAATTGCTAATTGCTAGAACATAATCTGCTGTTTGAAACTGACAACACGTGAACGTCTGAAGACCCGGTTGGAAACGAGAATCATTTTCTGAGTCAAGACTTTTTTTTTTTTCTTTTTTTTTTTAAAAAGCATCCAATCATCCAAGTTTGGGATACTTGAAGGTTGCTTTGTTCGAGTTATCAATCTGGAAATATATTTAAAAATTACATCTGCTGTTTGTAACAATAGATCAAATCTGAAATGGAAATCCCTTCATATTACGGTGATATCATCTGTCGCCTCACAAGTCAGAATACGTAGCCTGCTGTTAAATTAGTGGTCTAATATCTGCTGCTCAAAAGAAAGAATCAGAGAACAGAATTACATGTCAATTCGATATTTAGTAATCACTCAGCAGTTGCAAAATGTAAAATCTTTTACAGAAAGTTCAAACCATTTAACCAAATATTAGTACTGTAAATGAGTTAGGATCTTGTTTGGCTCAGTGATGTAAAATCTGCGCCTGAATTCATTGTTTCAGCTTTTTTTCAAGCAACAGTTGTGTAAAAACATGTTTTATTTAAGTCCCAGCCACCAGAGCAGATCATTGTGTTCCACATTTACACTGCAGGGTTCAAATTATTCAGACTGTACTTGAGATAAAACCAGTGGACGTGTAAGCAGCCAAAAAGTATATTCAGAAAAGTTGATTCAGATATTTTCAGATCGTTTTCAGGCCTCATTCTTCGATGGAAATTCATCTGGTATGTTCCGGGTGTTCATTTGCATCTTATAATCTCAGCAAACAGATCATATTTTTAACCTCTAATCTAATTAATAAACCACATTTGCAGTGCATTAAACAGCAATGAATTAAAAATGTAATTCAGTAAGAGCAATTAAATAACAGAAGAATAATCAGGCAGAGTTTCTGCTGCAGCCATTAACGTTCACTGAAGCAGATGACAACATGCGCATAAATGTGCGTGTACGGTGGAACTGAGGGAGGCATGTCGCTACGGTGATGGACACACCTTCCATGTCCTGACCATCCTGGTGTTTACCTGCACCTGTCGACACCGCTGGTGTGGCCGACCTGCAGTCCAACCCTCCAACCGCCATATTTTTTATACCAGATATTTGTATATTTTTGGTACCACATTATTTTTGTCCGTCTCCTCTTTCTGTCCTTCATCCTCTCTGTCCTGTGCCCCTCCTCATGTCTTCCTTTACCCAGCTGCCTATCAGCATGACTCCACCCCCCAGAACTGATCCAGGTCCTGATAAAGGTTTCTTCCCAAGAGGGAGTTTTTTCTTGCCACTGTTAGGCTTTGCCATGTACTTGGGGGTCATGTTCTGGGTTTCTTAGATGTGATAAGAGACAACTGTGTTGTAAACAGACACTTTATTAAATTATTTTTAAATCTTAATCAGAAATCAAGACCTGCGGTGTAAATGCATTCATACTGATGAGGTAAAGCTTTTACGTCCGATGTCCTCCCATTTCCATTTATCTGGGCGGTGAGGGATGCGTGATCACATGACAGAACTGGGAACTGATACAGTGACATTCTGGTTGGAGACAAACCCCCATAGAGCTGGTCCAAACATGACTTTATGGGCTTAAGGCCTTCAACAGAAGTTTACATTCAAACCTTCGTTTTCTTTCTCGATGGCTGAGGGGTTACACGCACGTATGACTGAACAAGTGGGGTAAACACTCGGGTGATCTCGGAATACACTTACAGTTTGACTGTGTGTCCTCACGCGTCTGTTCACGTACACAAGTAGCTGCGTTGTGAATGTCTCTTGCTTCCATAGTACGCATGCAAAGCGCGTAATACCAGAGGTCTCCACTTCGGGGCAGAATGCAGAGCCCGAGTCAAAAATACAACCGTAAACAAGAAGCAAGACAGAAGAAGTTATTTTTTTACTTTTTGTTGTGGTTACGAAACACCCTTTTTTTCTAATACATCCTTTGCAATGTTTGGCGACTTGTTGCGTCAGGCTGCCGTCCTAGTTTTGAATTTCCCTTTGGGGATTAATAAAGTTATATCTATCTAGCTAGCTAACTATCTATTTCAACACAATCACCACCACACAGCTAGTGGTTGAATATAAACGTCGTACCTACAGAAGAGCTTCAGAACAGTTCACTTGTGGTCAATTTTTGCTCTGACCTACTCTAGTGCCTCTAGTGGTCAGATGGATATTACAGCTCATGTGCGCGTCTCACATTTTTTAGAGGACATGCTCGACTAACATGCCCAACAAACGCAGGATACCCACGTCAGCCATGACATGTTGGCGGTAACAGCAAGTATAAGCAAGTTAACAATACTATGACCTCGAGTGTGATGAACACGCGTAGCCTCACAAGTGTGATGAACACGCGCGTGACCCAATGAGTGGGCTACTTGATAATGTGTTTGAGTGTGTCACAGAAGTACAAAAGATGGAACTCAACTTGCACAGTGGTGAAAAAAAATAATTTATAATTCCTGTCTCGGCATAAAAGCAATGGAGAAAACATTTATAATTCTAATTAAACTTGTCATCACTTAATTCAACTTGCAGCCACACAGCTGAGGTCTTCGGCATGGTGTCATCCCTTTAACCATTAAAATCAACAGAAGCATCAGTCGCTCATGGAGTACTGACTTTTACAGTTGACTGTTTACCAAAAAGAAAAGAAAACTACTCACTTCTTTTGAGCAAACAAATGTTATTTGTTTGTTTTGTTTTCTTTAGATTGAAGCAAATGAGACTTCTGAGTCATTTCTCGCTTCTGTGCTTTGCTAACAAGCGATTCATTGGACAAATACGTTACTGAACATAGATGCAGTCCTATATCTAATAAAATCAGTAAATGTCACAAAATGACCTAGCTAACATCGAACATGATTTGTTGTTAACAACGCGTAATGTGGAAGGTAAGAAATTACTTTTTTTTTCTTTTTTGTTTTGAGGCTGAAAAGTGACTTGATTTACTATTTAGCCTAATTTAAACAAATAGGTCCTACAGAAAAACAGTTATGATTTTTGATTAATATTTGTTATTCGTAAGAAAAAAAGAATGAAATTTGACACAAATCTTTTTTGATTTGTTGTAAATTGATACAGAAACCTTCCAATGTCACCTTTAGCTCAGCAGCAGTGACGCATCTTTTACCATTTGGAATAAAAACTAAAAAAGATAATACTTGGTAAAGGTAAGTTATTAACAACAACTTTATTGTTTAATTTCCTGCTTCCTTACCAAGTAAATTTGGTTGACTAAATTTCATAAAATCAAGATTTCATAAGATACGTAATTTCATAAAATAAAGGGAAAAGATGTTAAAAAATCAAAGTTAAATTACATATTTTATTTATAGTGCACCAATTGGCAATAAGTGTCAGAAGATGTTTTTGCTTCTT
>JBAMYA010043304.1:0-13533 GCA_037176975.1 Arrhamphus sclerolepis
ACATGGCTGGGTCTTTCAGCAGGACAATGATCCCAAACACACCACCCAGGTAACCAAGGAGGCTTCCTAAGAAGCATGTCAGGTGTTGCTTTTGAATTTGTCTCTCTTTGTTGGGTAAAGTGTATTTTATGTTCAGCACTTTGGTCAGTGGTTGTTGTTTGTAAAGTGCTTTATAAATAAAGTTGGCTTGACTTGATGTAGGCACAATCATTTTTTCCCCACAGATTTCATCGACAGTCTCAGAGGCCAGGGTAGAACGGCTTGCCTTTGTCCAAAGAGCAGCGCTCTTCGCTGTAGCACTCCTGTACGCAAATTTTGAGTCACTGTTTAATAACAGCCATTTGTCAATGTCATTGCATGAGATCAAGTTGAGCCTATGCGAAGCACATCTAAAATGCAGTGGAAGAGAAAACTGTCCCTCTGTGGTGCCAAGCAACTCTTCCACATCTGTGAAAGCCACACCTTGCTCTTCATCTTCCTCTTCGTCAGGCTCAGGGGGAGCATACATCTTAAAAGCTTTCACAAAATTCCACCCATTGTCTGTAACCGTGACAGTGATTCTATGTGAAAGGCCAAACGCTGAGTGAATCTGTTTCATTCCAGAGCGATGAGATGCCAGCTTTTTCATGGTTAAAGTTCTGTGGATTAATCCAGTGCACAGTTATTTCCAGATAGCTTCTGTGATGGCTACTCCATATATCTGCTGTGGTTGACACGTACTGCAAACTCTCTAAAGACAATTCATTCATAATTCATTCAAAAACATTCAGATAGCGTGTAAAAGTTCTACGATCTGACCATGGGAGCCCGTCTCCTGTTATCGGTATCTTGCTAAGTATCATTCTGAAAGTGGGACATTCAGCAGAATTGATGGGCAACAGTTCCTCGACGATGAATGAAGCAAAAAGTTTGTCCAACTCTTGTTTAGTTACCTTGTGAAAATTACGCTTTAGCTGCTTGTTTGGGCTTGGCCCATCATGATTCCCCCGGAGATCTTGAGCTACAAGCGTCATTAGCATGTTTTGAAAGGTTGGCAGTTGAGTTAACGGCCAGTTAAGTTTCTGGCCAGGGCCCAGTTCACACCTTACACGCACATTCCTCCCTTTAGTTTCAGTGTGTTAGAAGTAACAAGAATACTTCCATCCCTCAGAAGTTATTGTTGGCTGCTTCCTGCTCCCCTCATGCTATCAGCCTCTGACGCTGTGTGAAATGAGAGCTCTAGACCATTGTACAAACGTGAATCTGAGAAGCAGTGTCACTGTCAAATATGTCCCTGGGAAAGTAACGTTGCACCGAATTGGAAAAGGAACTACGTTTCGTGACCAAATTTTATAGTGGTAGCGCGTTACACTAGTTTTCACCGAAAAAAGTAGTTACGTTACTGTAACGTGCTACTTTGTAACGTGTTACAGACGACACTGCTTCTGCTTCAGTTTTTAGTAAAACTGAGACTATTTGAACATCCCTTCGGGGCATTAATGAAGTTATATCCATCTATCTGTTGATATGAACTTGAAGGAGCAGGTGTCGCTGAACTTTGAACATTTCGATTTGTCAGTTCACTTCTCGTTTTTTGGCACCGTTGACTGCCATCGCCCTGCTCACTGGTCTTTTATGCTTTGCTTCTAAAAGAGGAAGAGCGCACCAAGCCAGTGGCGTCACAAGTTTGCTCAGCTGTGTTGTGGGTGATAATGATGAAGGCTAAGCTGTGCTCTGTTGCAGCAGCAGGTCAGTCATGAGAGAGCTGCTGCCTGGTGAATTTTAGGACTTCCATATCTTTATTTCTATTTTCATTTTTGTGAAGGTCCTGCGAGTTAGAGACACATAATGCAGCAGTCAGATTCCAGAGACTTACTATCATTGTTAGCATAGGAGGCAGGCAAAGTCATGGATAAGAAGACTTAGTCCAAGTACATGGCTGAGCGTGTCCTGCTGTGGAGGTACTGCTGGAAGAAAGACGAACGCACTGAAGCAGCTCTTAGAGCGCCACTTAGAGGGGAGTGCAGAACTTTGTTATAACAAAATGCAATTTAAGATACAAGTCGGACACACACACACACCCACCCATATGTTTGAATTTCAGGCAGCATTTAATGTAGTTTGGCTTTTGAATTTATGAATACTTTTATGTTCATTATGAAAGTTTGAAGCACATTTCATTCTCACATTAAAACAAGTTTAAGCTAAAGTGAAGGTTTTTGCTTTAAAATGCAGTCTTTTTATTTGTAAGCCAAAATGAAGTATTAGAACAGTTACTTGTCAATGACAGAAACACGTATATGCAACTCTTGTCTGACAGTTTACCCTTGTGGGAAGTTGAGAGGATTTCCTGTTTGACACATCATCTACTACTTCTCTCTGATGTCTCTGGTTTATGTGTTCTCTGTTACTGGTCAAACCCACTTTTGTTCTGGTGTGTGTGTGTGTGTGTATGTGTGGTTTTCTTCCTCTTCCCTCTGCTCTTTTATTTCATTAACGTTCCCACTTCTTCTCATTCCAGTTAATGATAGACACCCCAACTTCCCCAGTCACCAGTGGGCTCCCTCTCTTTTTTGTCATCACAGTTACTGCTATAAAACAGGTGAGAGCACCAGCACAACAGGTTACTGTGGAACTAATCTATTTACAGTATCATGAAAGTGTAAATTAGAACATAAATACTGACATGAATTGTGTATTTTGTAAGTTGTTAGCTAACGTGATGTCATAGTCCCTTCCACTGATCAATGACACGCATTGCCAAGATGAAATAAACATGTCAGTTATTAATAAATCTACACTGTAATGACCAAATGTCATTTGAAGTGTGTTGTAGATGATTGAATTGCTTTCTCTGCAGGGCTATGAAGACTGGCTGAGACACAAGGCAGATAATGAAGTAAATGGGGCTCCAGTGTTTGTGGTTCGCAGTGGCAGTCTGGTGCAGACAAGATCCAAAAACATCAGGGTAAGATGGCAAAAAGCACCCTGTTAATGCTGTTTCACACCATACAAATTTTACAGTCATATCAATTCAAGTCACAAAGCACGACGTGAAATCAGTAGATAATTCATTTCCAGCATGTTCCACTGTGTGATCGTACGACAGAAGTAAATCTGAGTGTATTTCATGATCTAAACGCAGCGTCATCACGTCATTAGCAGGTTGCTGCTAACCTCTCTAAAGTTAGCGTAGCAGGATTGATGCTCATGTGCTTTAAGAAGAAAAAAAATGAAATCAAGTAAAAGCAGTGTCTTTCTTCTTTAATTGAGTTGCACATTTTTCTCCCCGTTGCTTCATTGTATCTGGCGCTGTTGTTGCTAGGCTACTGCGATGTTTATGTGAGTTCATGGTGAGTTCCTATTGGTTGGTTAGCTGGTCTCTAGACCAGTGTTCTTCAACCCTGGTCCTCAGGGCCCACTGTCCTGCATGTTTTAGGTGTTTCCCTGCCTCTTCGCACCTGATTGGATGGCTGTCAGCTTGTCTTGAAGGTCTGCACAAGTCTGTCAATGACCCACTGATTACAGCCAGCTGTGCTTGAGCAGGGAAACATCTAAAACACACAGGACAGAGGGCCTTGAGGGCCAGGGTTGAAGACCACTGCATTAGAGGTAAAATAATAGCATATTCAACGCATCGAAAACAACAACAAAAAATAGAAAGCGATCTGGAACAAAATATTAAACAATTAATGGAAAATCATAATACAAATCCATGTGAAGAAACTCAGAATGAACCCAACAATGTAAAACTAAAACTTGAAAATTTAATAAATATGAAAACACAGTTTGTGATTCAACAACTTAAGTATGAAAATTTTGAGACTAACAAATAAAAGTTGCCATTTTTTAGCGAACCAGCTGCAACGTAAGAAAGAGAAATCAACTAGCTCATCCATAACTATCAACATAGGAGAAACAATACATAATCCAAAGGAAATTAATGAGGTTTTAAGCCAAATAAGGATCCATCTCTTCCCTCTAGTTATTGCTCGCTTTCCTTGATCAATACGGATTTAAAAATCATCACTAAAACTCTCGCCACCAGAATAGAAAAAGGAACCCCAATATTAATCCGTCAAGATCAAACTGGTTTTATTAAAAACAGGAATATATCAGATGGGACCCGAAGGCTATTCAACCTAATTTATATCGCTCAACAACAAAAAGTTAAATCAATAATATTATCACTAGATGCAGGAAAAGCTTTTGACAAAGTTAATTGGACATTTTTATTTAGAACTCTACATAAATTTGGCTTCGGAAGGTCATTTATTCACTGGATAAAAATACTGTACTCTTCCCCTAGTGCAACAATAACCATCAACGCGATTTCTTCTCCAAGTTTCTCACTCCAACGTGGAACCAGACAAGGGTGTCCTCTCTCTCCTTCACTTTTTGCCATTTTTATAGAACCACTAGCAGCAGCAATACGACAAAACCCAAAAATCCAAGGAATTCAAGACTCTAGGTGTCAGCATAAAATGAGTCTATATGATAATGATATATTATTATATCTACAGGAACCGCACAAATCTATACAAGAAACTTTTATAACTTTGATAACTTTATCAATTGGCCAAAATCAACTATACTGCTGCTTTTGGAGAATGCATGGGATTCTGCAGCTCAGAATAACTTTCCATCAGTTGACACTGGTAATATTAAATATTTAGGTGTTAATGTTTCTCCAAGAATGTCAGAATGTCACTTTACAACTCACTCAATTCAAAATTATCATTCAATACAAAATTATTCATAGATCTCACATCACCCAAGGTAAAATGTTTAAAATGGGCTTAGCTGATTCAGATATCTGTCTACAATGCACCATGGGTAGCACTGATGACTACTTTCATGCTACATGGTGCTGCCCATCGGTTCAGTCCTTCTGGATAAAAGTAACAGAGAAACTCTCCACCATCCTGAGCTACAGAATCCCTTCATCTCCAGCGTTGTGTTTACTCGGTAACAGCACTGAACTTGACAACCCTCCAGTTAAATACAGAAACCAAGTTCTTATTTCTTTAACTATCATCAAGAAAACAATTCTTCTCAATTGGAAATAGAAAACTTGTTTGCAGATTAATCACTGGATCAACCTTCTTATTGAATATATAACATTAGAAATAATAACATCTACTCGTAGAAATAAATTAGCTGCTTTTATGGATACCTGGAATGTGTTTATTGCCTACTTCAAGGTAAAATAGGAAAATAAACCTGGAACTGAGCAAATTCTAAAAATACTATTAGTATCTAATTTAACAGAAGTAACTACAGTTTGTACTATTGAATCCTACTATCTTCACCACCATGCATGCAGCTAGAACACTTTCTTCTCAATGGAGGATCTCTTGGCCTGCCGAGGCCGTCAATGCCGGCTGGCCCTCTGGTGACGTGGGTCTGCTGGGGGGCTCAGTTCTTTCCTGGTGATGGTTCTTAGGGGGCCATTACTGAGCACTAGCTGGCCCTGGATGCATGTGTGGGATGGGCTTGGGTTGCCTTGGCCCTTCCCGTGCCTGCTCTGTGGGGGGCGTGCCCCTCGATCCCGGGGGCGCTGGCAGTCGGGTGGGTCTGGGTTCATGGGGGGGTCCAGGGGCTGCGCCCTGGGGCTTCCCTGCAACGGGGATCACCTATATCACTCCTGTCCTTGTGTGGCTTTTTGTACCTCAGCCACAGGGATGATAATCCCAGGATGCTGGTGTGGGTGGAGGTGCCCTTCATCGCTAGTGGCGACTCCCTGCTGTGGCTGCCTTTCCTTTGAGTTGCCCCCGCTTTGTTCTCATGTGTTGCCCATGCCTACGTAGTTCTTGTGGATGGGCTCCTACCTGTGTTGGGCTGAGGTTTGGAGCATGGACTGAGGACTGGGCCTCCGTCACTCCACCACCCCCCAGGTTATGTCAGCCTTGATTCTTTTAATGCACTTCACTAGAACAGAGCACTCACACAAGGTATAGGGTACATGGTAGGGTCGGAGATGCTGACTTTTGGAGGGGGTGGGGGCACAGGAGTGTGTCGCTGTCCTCCTACCACTGGACTTGCCTCGGCGGTGGGGGTAATCTGGGTGGAGGTGTGAGGCCCAGGTTTCCTCTGTCCAACCTACCATCCTCCCACTCCGCTATTCCTCTGGCTTCGCCATGTGGGGCCCCTGTTTCCTGGGGAGCTGTGACGGTGTTGGTTGGCATCGAGACTCAGTGTTGCTGGTGCTGCAGGGGATGGCTTTGCTATGGTGCGGGAGGTGCTGTGGGTATGCTTGGGTGGCTCTTGCCTGACACCTAGCATCCCGGAGTGGATCCATAATGGATCCCTAGGTGTGGTGACCCCTGTCGCTGGTGGCCCGTGGGGCCTGGTCCTTGGTTCTGTCCTGTGGATCAGCTCCTCCCGTCTGTGCGGCGTCTTTGGGGCCGGGGGGGTCGTACCTTGCCCGTTATGGAGTGGTGGTGCCGGTGTGGGGCTGAGGGCCCCTCCCATTCCCATGCTGTGTCTTCGGTGTGGCCAGTGTATAGTGTGTTGGTGCATGGGTCAATATCACTGCTTTAAGTAAATTTTGGACTGTTTTAGCTTAAAAATGAAGGAATTGGGGTGTAACATGAACTTCACACCACCACACACCCACCATACACACATCTACATCCATCATACTGCATTACACCAATACATTATCAACAAAACATACTACAGTCACTATCCTTTGTCTTTGTTTCTCTTTTCTCTTCTTTTAGTCCTCTGACAGAATCATGTTCAAATAAAGTTTGTTAGATTAGACTGACAAGAGGACTGAAGTACACTTTCACCCACACTCTCACCTTTGCACTAGGAAATCTCTGCAACATCAAATTGCATGTAAAAGTTATAGGTTTTTTTTGTCAATCTTGACACTAAACCACAGCATATACGCAGACACAAAAAAGAGAAAAAAAATCAACAACTCAAAGACAACATGGCAGTACACAAAAACTATCCAGGAAGTAGTACTTATAATACACAAACTCAACTATCCATTTCTATCACTGTTGTACGTTTTCTCAGTATGTCAATTTTAACGACTTTACTCAAACTTTCTGTCTACTTTGTGGGTGGAAGTATCAAAGAATGCCTTCGATTTTTCAAGGTGGCAAAATGGTCTATCACTTGTTCCGACTCAGCTAACATTTAAAGCCATTATTAGTTGACATGACTGCAAGGTTATGAAGCCTTTTCTGACCTGTTGTTTGACACAACCAGGGGTGTAGCTGATGATAAGAGTAGCTGCTTACAGGGACTGTCAGGGTAACTTGGAGGACTTCCCTCTGAGAGGGAAACATGTCTGGGTTTGAGAGGTTGTGCATAGCTAACCTATCTTGGGGTAGATATTCAGCATCTATTTGCAAGCAAGAAAGTTTCTGGTAAAAAAGACCTCCTCTGTTTTCAGGTCAGTCCTATAGTGCTTGGCAAGTTCGTCCAAGTGGGAGTCATTCAAGAAGTTCCCAGATTTAGGGCTTGATGACTGGATTCCTTGTAGGGGCCTTGCATTTACTCTAGAAAATCTTAGTTCAAGCTCAGCAACCATGCAAGGGAATAGGAACTCTGTTTTCAAGGCCTCTGAACTTAACTTCTACTAGCCTGATATCCTTACCTTGCAGCACTGGCCTTATGGGATTGTGTCTTCTCATGCTGACAAAAGACAAATAAGGCTTTTTTTTTTTGCCCAACTCCTGCAACCACTACTTTCCAAAGCATCATGTCTGATGTTTCTGAAAAACACTCTGTATGGGAGAAAGAAGTATTCAGGTTGACTGAATAGTCTAACCCCCTGTGCTTTGCAAACCAGATGTGGAGGATGCCCTCTTCTGCATACCAAAGCTGATAGTTTTCTTTCTCTTGGCCTGCCTGCTGCTTGCCTTAAGTTTCTCTTCTGACCCTGGTTTTGCTTGCTATCTCTGACTTGAACTTGCCTGCTGATCACTATCCTCCTGAGCCTCTCCTTCTGTCTCACCCTTCAAGGAGTTCAAACACAAAATTAGCATGATGACACCCTGAAGTTACATTTGTTACATAACTTCCAAAATTGCTAGATGATGTTGGTAAAGGGGTTAGCCTACTATTACTAAAATAATTGCATTAGACGATTCTCTGACATGACGCTGTACAGGAGTTCTATATAGTATGACTGTTTTCGTACTATGTAGGCTATTACTATTATACAGATGATGAATGCAACAGTACTTTTAAGACTGAAAATAAAATCTCATTAATCCAGCTCAACAGTAGAAGCCTTTATGCTAGCTTCAGTAATATCAAGGACTATTTAAATAAACTCACACAGTCGTTTAATATAATTTTAATATCAGAAACATGGATTAACAATGAAAGGGGCATGGATTTGGACTTTATGGATATGAGCTGTTGTGTGCGAATGGTGGTGGTGTAGCTATGTATGTGGTCGTGAATTATAATTATAAGGTGATAGAATATATGTCAGCTGTGGTAGATAATGTGCTTGAATGTATAACAATAGAGATAAGTAGAAAAAAAAACATCATTGTAAGCTGTATATGTAGAACGCCAGGTTCAAATATAGACACCGAATCACAACTCATTGCGCAACACAAACAAGAAGGGCTAGCGATAAAGAAGTTGGGGCTTGGGGGAAGCATCCACCCTCTGCGCTCCAGCTCTTGTTTTTAATGCACTCAGACACACACAACACATGCAGGAGGGGGGTGGCCAGCTATACCAGGGCTATTTCAGCCCTTCGCTGCCCTGGGGGGAGGGTTTTCAGGGTGGCCATGGGCCCTGGCTGGTGGGGCGTGACCCTGCTTTTGGGGGTGCTACTGTCTCTGTGCTGCATGAGGTGAGGGCTACGGGGTCTGTGGGTCCTGTAGTCCTACTGCTGTGGGACGGGGTCTGGTGGACGTGGGGATCAGGGGGACAGGGCGGCCTTGTTGTGTTTCTGGCTCCTCCCTGTCAGTGGACATGTACCTTGGGGGGGCTGCCCCTGGGCCTTAGGCTCCTCTCAGGCCAGTCTGGTCATGGGAAGTGGGAATTAGCTGGCATTTAAGGTGGTCTTCATCCAGTTCTCTGTTAGTAGTTTTCTCTATTTTCTATACATTGTCTCTAACATTTGTCCTTTATTGTAATACAACCCGCTGCACACCCCTCACACTTCACAATTCTGCACACACCCCACCCTCATTGCACAAAAAATCTGCTACAAGATGAAATTGCATATATACATTAAATGGTTTTGCCAGATGATGGCATTAACCATCAATATACATGCAGACAAAAAAAGTATATATATATATATATATGTATAGAAAAACCTAAAAAAATCAAAGTGAACTGAGCAGATAATTACTGCAGCTAGATTAGTCTTTACAAACAAAGCATCATTACATATGACAACAGTAATCTCCCGCAGTATGCAGATAATACCTTCAGAACATCTTTCCCGAAAATGGAAATGTACCCTTTTGGCATGAAACCTTTTTGTTTTCACATCACTGATTTGATGCTCATTATTTCTAGTTGGGTAGCCAGTCAGTTTGCTTGTCTGGGCAAATGAGATACTCCTAAACTGACAAAACAGGTTTAAATATCTCATGTCTCACGGGAGACGATTCACACACTTTCTCTATTAGCTTCACCACCAACATGAAGATTGCACAGAAGATTGCAGAGACTGCAGGCCAGAGGCATCAGCACAACTCCGCTTGTCATGAGGAGCTAATGGGGTCTCAGTTCAAGCAGTGCCTCAAGCAACAGTCCATTTTGTACAAATTCACAGTCTACCAAACTTTTTCTTCTTATCTATCACCTATGTTTCAGAGGACTTGGAGAACAGCTCTTTGCTATTTTTGACAACTATTTTATATTATAAAATACGTCGTTATTTTCTCTAAATCTAAAGTTACGTTATAGATGTAATTCCCTGTAGCACTGCATGGATCAGCACAAAAATACTTCTTAAAGATCAGTGTATCAGAAGTGTTTCCAAAGTAGCAGTGAAACTTCTATTAGAATTCAACCACTGTTCATACGAAATATCAAACATCTCAATTAAGAATGAAAGAGACTTTTGTAAAAATGCAATTTAATTTTGAAGTTAATCTCAACGGCATGTTACTAAAAAGTTGATATAAGGCCATGTTCACCACTGTGTTGCATCACCAACTTTCTTTTTTAACATCTGTAGGCCTTATTTTTTATTTTTTTTAAATACATTTAGCAGTGGATCGAGCTGGACTGACAGCAGACCAGGTTAGAACAGTGGAGCATTCCTTTTTTATAACCTCCGCCAAGGAGGTTATGTTTTGGCCGGCGTTAGTTTGTCTGTTTGTTTATTTGCAACATAACTCAAAAAGTTATGGACAGATTTTCATGAAAAATTCAGGATATGTCCAAATTGGGACAGCGAACAAGTAATTAAATTTGTGATCCAGATCACTGTCTGGATCCAGAAGTTTTTTAAAGGATTCTTTATCATTGCGAGATAGGGACATTTTCAGGATATGAATATCTCCACAATAAATGCTCTGAATGCATATTTGGACCATGTCCAAATATGGGACATGGTCATGACAGCATCAATAATGTGTAAAAGTCTGATCCAGATCCTGGAATATTCTGGATATTAAGATCCGCAACATAAAAAAAGTCGGGGTTATCATCTTTTTCAACACTGTGAGGTAACACATGAAGATGCAACTGTCACCAAATTGTAGCTGAAAGTCTGCTGAAACTGAAGTATGTTAACAGATTTGATGTATCTATAATAGTTATGGAGCTGGATCCAGAAGAAAACTACCATTACGGAAATGTCCATAACTATTTAAACTAATAATGATATCAATGTGATTCCAATTGCTAAGTGTATGTTTACATGGTCAAGGAATCCATTATAATAAAAGAAATATAGGAGTAATACTTTTGGGTTTAAGTTATAATAATTGGGGGAACTGTGCTGCTTGGCGGAGGTCTGCGCTCTCCCAGTGCTTTTCTAGCTTGAAGTATGCAGAACGCTGGTTTGCACAATCTTCCTGAAATAAGCAAGGTCATCCTTGATAAAGAGACAATCTGGATGGCAGCATGTGTTGCTCCAAAGAATATAACACACAGATCTCTATGAGAACCATGGATTCTATAGCCTCCCAGCAGGCATCTACTTTACCACTATCATCCCAGTGTAGCCCCATCCCTCTAAATATCCGGTACACATCTGATGCATCCATCCATCATTTTGCATCACTTCATCCTTGTTTGGGTCATGGGGAAGCAGCCAAAGAGCCCACCTCCTCAAGCTTTTCTGGTTGGATACCAAGATGTTCCCAAGCCAGCCGAAAGATCTAGTCTATCCAGCGTGCCCTGGAGCCTTTTCTCGACTGGGAATGCCCAAAAGGATGCCGAGAGACATCCTACGCACATCTGGCTCTTCTCAATGTGGAGTAGCATCGACTATACTCTCAGTTGAGACCTTCTCATCTTCTACGCTGTTTTATCAAAACCAGAAAACTCACACTTTTCAAGCTGCAAGATTGAATATGGAAAGAATACTGCTTCAGCCTAATTTCTGTGCAAGAGAGTCTTAAATCTGTTGTTGATTTTATTCGTCACCTTTGGTATCTATAACAGCTGAACACACTGATGAAATTCTTTCAGCAGTGGAAATCAAATATTCTTCAGAAAGTTGTTCCCAACTCCAGCAAAAGTTCCTTTGCTTTGTTCATTGAAAAGTTGTTGTTTTTTTGTATGATACTGAAATGCACATTATTCTCAGTCGCCGGTGTCCCTTTTTTATGAACCTCTGGAAGTTCACTAGTTACCTCAATACCATATTGAGCTATATTGGACCTACATTTGTTTTTGTTTTGTTTGTTTTTAACTAAAAAACAAAAAACTGGAAGAACTGGGGTGTTGTAAAACTTTTGCCATTTCCTCCCATTGAGTCCCAGGATCGCCTCTTACTGTCAACATTTATCAGATGTCCCAGATATTTACCACCCATGTCAAGGGGAAATGATTTTATTTCAAGCACAACTCAAATACGCACTTCATTGCAACATTATAAAACTGACGGTTTGGATGTCAGCACAGAGAAAAGATGTTTGTCATGTTTGTCTTTGCTGCTCATTTTATTTGCTCTTTCATTCTCTGTTTGCTTGCTGCCTTAGATGACATTTGCATTTGATTTATTTTGCTTACCGAGGTGATTTTTTATTTATTTTATATTTTTTGGCTTCTGCCTTTTTTTTCTTTTTTACTTCCAAACAAAGAAACAAACGTACTAACAAAAAAAATCTTTCAAAAGAAGCTTCAAGGGTATATGAGGAAAAGGTTGGCAAAATATGAGTAAAAATGACTTCTGTTTTACCAAAAGCATCAAATTGATGTTTGTATTCTTTTCTCCATGACAGGAAAAAAAACAAAACAAAAAACATCATATTTATCTGAAAACTATAACATAAAACATAATCCAAACTTTACGAGTGCTTGTGAACCCGAGAACGGCTGTTGCTAAGCTTTATTTTGATGTGCTGTAAATATTTCATGCTGGAGATGGTTTTAAAACTGAACTCTTTGAACTGATTGTCTACACGTCACCAAAACTGAACTCACTGAACACTTCTGTGGTGGCAGAGCTGCCTTCTTTTGGGCTCTGCTAGTCCAAACCAAAGCCCTGTATTCGCTGGTATTTTGGCCTCATTTTTTTTCGTTTTTTTGTAATACAACATTCATTGAAACAGCATTTCAAATAGAAAACAACTTGAAGCAATTATGTTTCAATTCAATTACAGGCCTTGAGCGCACTACTCCACATGCTGCAGCACCACTTGATCCATCCTCAATAAGAGAATATTTAATACTGCAGCTTCTCAGCTCTGAAAGTCAATGAAGGAATTATATTATACTCTACTTGGGTATTTAAATCACTCTTCAATATAAGCTTTTACTCAAACACTTAAATCCTAAAACTCACTATTCACAACTCTCAGCAAACACACAGTTCATGTGCTTCAACTTACTCATAAATGCATTCACATAAATGTAAATCTTGGTTATTTAAAACAGGGTGGCTTGAGCCCTATTTTATCACAAGACTCAAAGCATTTCATCCAGTGCAAATTTACAGTTCCATCCCTGTTCCAAAGTGTGATTTAGGGTTTGGATGTAGATATTAAACTATATGAAGGAACACCACCTTCAACTGAACCTGTTACAGACAGAAGCGTCGGCTGTCCCTGTCCATCATTTATCAAACACAATATAAACAATATAAACACTGCACCTGAACTGTGCTGTATGTTGAGCAACAATGATTTTTACTGACATCACAGGACTAACTAAGTAGTAGCTGTAAATATGTAGAATGAAATAAAATTCTACCACGATGGCCAATAGCGGTAATGGTTAAATTTCCAGGGTGCACGTCTGCAGACGTACAGCAGTCGATGGATGGTTCCCAGTTATGCCAGTAATACTTCATCGATTTGATTTGGAAGCATTTTAATAAACTTTAATGGTGTGTTAAGGTCAGATGCAAATATGTACATAAAGATATATACACACACA
>JBAMYA010043305.1:0-13533 GCA_037176975.1 Arrhamphus sclerolepis
TGTAGAGCCCTAAGCACAGCAATGTACGCTAAATTTAAGCTTTCGGACGCAGCATTTTCATCACTGTTTAACAAAGCTAGAGCTGATCAACGTCCCTGACCGTTGCAGAATAATCATTTGAAACTAATCTGAATGCCAACTGCTAATTTAATTTTCACAATCTCTTGTGTGTCATATACGAAAGCATTGTTTTTTTCCCCCTTTTTCTTTTTACCTGATTAGTAGCTCGGTTAGCTTTAGGCAAAAATGTAAAAAAGCAGGGTAGGAGTGACAGCAGACTCTTATGGCTGAGGGATGACTCACATCCAAGTTTTTCCAGAGAAACAAAAGGACAAATCTCTCCTGTAGCAACTTAGAATCAGAGTTATTCCCTCTGACTAGTTCCATTTCAAAACACCCATTAGCTGTTTTTTTGGGGACAGAAAAGCTTTAAAACCTATCAGTTAATTACCTGCCAACCTGTAGACACAGTTAGCCACTCGTCTGTGATGGCGGTGGGGCTTTTATCTCAACAGCTAGACAATTCAAATCCAAATAGAGCCTAGAGGTGAATAAAAATCAGCTTGCATTTGCATGAGGAATAGACACAAGTCCAAGTGAACGCTAGCACAGTTTCTTTTTGGCAGAAATAACAAGCTGTTGCAAATAAAGTTGCTATATCAACTTAAAACGGAGCGGTATGTCAGTATGGCGATCACTGCGCCAGCTGTTTCAAAGCCCAGAAGTGACAGCAGAAACAACGTATTAAAAGTAAATTGTCCAACAACATATCGTGTCTACACTAAGCCAAACTTTTGATTATGAGATTGTAAAATGGCACTGAAAACGACCTGTTAGTTGTGACTTCATTTAATGAAATGCCTGTCGGTAGCACATATGCCAGATATTGCAAAACATAAAAAAACGCGTCTTCAATTTTAAGCCAGCAAGATTCAACATATTAATATTTGCCAAAGTCACTTATGAACAAAGACAGACAGATCTACTTGGGGACTAATGAGGATAATGACAATTCATAGTCCTAATCTCCAACAGGTATCATGATAAAAGGAATTATCTGCACTGCACAGAATGATTCTGCTGCCATCAATTATAAGATGATGTGAGAGGGAAGGTCAGCACATTAAAAATTCAATTTCAGCAGCTCGAACAAAGATCACCCGAAGCCAATTTCTCACAACAGACGGGTAAGGTTTGATTACAGAACTGTGATCTGTCTTATATTATTAAGATTCCAATTATTTCACACCTTGGAAGCTTCTGCTCATCATGAGAAGCTAGAAGAAAAACTCCAGACGTAAACTTGAGACCAATCACAGACATACGACAACACAGTGATTTGCAAGAATTCACACTGGTAGGAAACATCCCTCAGTAAGGACAGGGTCCAATGGATTCATTTCAAAAATAACTATTAGCAGTGAGCAGATATTGGGCATCATTGCAACTGTCACCTCATTTGCAATGACAGACAAGTCCCTGGTGAGATGCCAGCTTGGTCACACTCATTTCGTGGCTCATTAATGCAATTATGCAGCATCTATATATGCATGAATAATATGTTTGTGAGCATGTGAGGGTGTGCGCATGGCTCTCTAATAACGCTGAAAAACGGCAGGGCATTTTCCTGCAACTGCTGATGCACCAGGTGAGTCTCATGTTTAGCTCACAGCCAGAGGTCGGCCACAGTTCCAGTAG
Organism: Arrhamphus sclerolepis; assembly: GCA_037176975.1. Taxonomy (NCBI): domain Eukaryota; kingdom Metazoa; phylum Chordata; class Actinopteri; order Beloniformes; family Hemiramphidae; genus Arrhamphus; species Arrhamphus sclerolepis. The sequence continues at coordinate 1,699 of JBAMYA010043305.1, forward strand.
TTTACCGAAGCTCGAAGGACACACGAAAGTTTAACAACAACAAAAGAGCTTCTTTTGGCCGTCACTACTGCTGCGGTCAGCGCAGGAGCGTCAACAGCTGATAGTGTGTCAAGAGCAGACATAATACAGCGAAATAAAGTGGAAAAAGAGCAGGAAAAGTGAAAAGAAAATCCCAGAGGCGGTGTTCTACGTTCATCCTGTTAGTTAATATGTCACTCTAACGACAAACAAGCAATGACAGTGAGTACCTCCAGCATACACACACACACACACACACACACACACACACACACACAGGCAAAGGCTGCTTGAACCAGCACTGACTTAACAAGGTTTCACAAAGAGGACAAAATATACAGTTGATAAATAAGAGAAGAAATGTATTAGAGGACAGGCAGCCACCTGAAAAATCACTCAAGAAGAAGTGCGACAAGCAATAATGGAGGAAGCTGCCGTAGGAGGGAGGAGAAAAGAGAAAGAGGTTTATAATTAAAGGGACAGAGACGGGGAAAGAGGCTGATCAATCACATGATGAGACAAAAGAAAAAGGACAGTGCCAATAATAAGTGAGGAGATTTGAGAAATTAGCTGTGTGGTTGTCAAATAACTCACTGCCACAAAATAATAAACAATCACTTTTGATTTATAAAAGTCCTTGTGGTGTGTGAAATGTGAAATAACCTCATCAGTTTGATTCCCCTCAGTTTTCAGAGTCTCAAGACGCCTGACAAACACATCAGTTCAACGCCATCTGTCACCAAATCACTGCTGGGCCAACTGGGAGTGATGGGACAAGGTGAGGGGAGGGAAGAGGCCGTGTGGTCATTTTAGTTATTGAGCCTGACAGCTTTAGGCAGCTAGCTAATGAGCTACTGGGCGAGCGTAGTGGTAGGCAGGTGTTGAGCTCATAAAGAGGCTTTATGTGCATACAGGGAGTGTTGAAGCACATCCTGCATCCTCACACAAATATGAGCAAAACTCAATTTCCTGCCAAAATGACACAGAGGCACACGGGTGAGTAAACTCACAGGGTGACTTGACAAAAACACACAAAGACCTATAGGAGACAATATTATTTTTGCAGCAAACATGCTTGGTGTGTCTGTAAAGACTAATGTCTGGGTAATACCTTTGCATCAATCTGAGTTTTGAAAGGTAGCACAAACACGATTCATCTTCTTGGTTTAAAACAAAGGGTCAAACCCAGCCAGTTGTTAAATTTCGGAAAGATGAGCGCTGCCTCAGGAATAATCCTTGACAGTTGATTCATTCTGCTGAAAATTAAATCCGACTTGCAGAATTCCTCAAAACTAAACCATCAGCTTTTATGGGGCCTGATGAGGGATGGAAAGTCAAAAGTAACTGGCAAATGTTCTGATTTTATAGCCTCAATAAATAAATGATTTTCTTTTTTAAACCCCTAAATCATGCAATGATGTCTAGTACACTGATGACAACTTTCAATTTAACTGTGAGAAGATGCTGCGAGATATTTGTAGATGCCATTGGATCATTTTGCAGAGATGCAGAGTTCTAATCACTGTGATCACGTGCAGATGAGCTAAAACATTCAATTATATACTTATTTTCCTCCACTTGAAAAGCAGTTTGATTTTCAGATGTTACACAGCCCAACCTGAAAAAGTTGTGTTAATATCTCCTATTGTAGTATTAAAGAAAACAAAACAAAACAACGATTCAGTATCATTGAGGTTTGTGAGTATTTGTTTATGAAGTCTTTTCTGCTTGTACATTTGCTGGTGTGCATGGGATCACTGGTCCAGTCCACTAAGTTGAACCAAACTTCAGCTGTCGGACAGATGGTCTCACCTTTGACTTGGTGAACAGAGCAGTTCAGGTTCTGTGGCTCCAAAAGCCAGCCCAAACCATCATTCCTCCATGACAGTGTTTTTACTGGTATGCAAGCGGGGGCTACCCAGTCAGGGGTGTCTGGGAGGGGCTTGGAGGGTCTGGTCAATCACACATGTACTCTGTGCTACAACAGCTTATGTTACAGTGGGTAAATCAATTGTCTGACAGGGTCATGGCTCCCATAATAATTCTTTTTAAGTGTCTTTAAAAGCTCTAACGGACACAGAAATTAAAAGAAAAAAAAAAGTTAAACTACCAATCCATAGAGATTTGTAAATGAAGGTTACCAGAGTCACGGACTGATGATTAACCTACTGCAAAGTAATTAATTACCACAATAATTTTCAATTTCTCTTTAATGCGGTAATACAACATTTTTCTGTTGCTAAACTGGGTAATTTTACTTTTATTTTGAAGCAGTTGAGCCTCGAGTCTCATTTCATCACATTTCTGCATCACCAGCTTTGGGGCTGATGCGTTATTTAAAAAGAAAGATATTGTGTATATCCTCTTTATTAGGATGGGAATTTGCGCCGACATGTTTGGTTCCTGGAGAGACTCTGCAAACTCCCCAATCTCATTCAAGACTGTTTTTACTACAGTGCAGAAATAGAAAACAGGAACAGCAAAAACCAGGCCACGGAATGTGAAAACAACAAGAGTTAGATTATTCATTTCAGAACATTTCAAAAGTATTTGCTTCAGCTTGATTCATCACTGCTTTGAAGAGAAAAAAAAAGCATGCCAGGCTAGCTTTAGGTAAAGAACGCTATTAGAGCTTTAATAACATCGTTGTCATACAGAATGTCACGTTGGGGTTTGATAGTAACCATGTAAACATGTTTGCAGGAGCGTTTCTCCAAATGAAGGTTGGAGCAAAGGCTGAAACAGTTTATCATTGAACGTCTTCTGAAATGTGTGCAATTCCTACTTTTCTTTTTGTCTTTGGCTCCTATGGATACTTATGGTCAAGCCAAAAAAAAAGGTTTGAAGACACAAAGGTGCAGGTGTAGTCCAATGCACTGATTTTCTTTGCCCCAACGTGAGCACATTTGTCATGTGCCGTCATGCAGCCACATGTGCATGGCTCTTAAACGCAGCTTTAACTTGAGGCTCTTAAGTGGAAAACAATATTTGAGTGCTGATGGGCAATAACCATCTCAAGCTTAGATTTTGATTCAATTTCATTTGGGCTAGATTGGTTGAAATAGGCCCGTTTTGAGTCACCGCAGCTGTAATATGTCAGACATGAAAGATTTGATTTAAGAAAAAAAAAAAAGATTTAATAAAATGGAATGAGCAGCTGTCAAACTCACACTGTGTGCCTGAATATCACCTGAGCTTTATTTATTCATTTATTTATTTATTTTTACTGAGGCTGCAAGGAAAGATTTTTATTTTTTTTGCCTATTTTTCTGCCTCTCAATTCTACAACCGCTTCTCTTCAGCTCTGCGAGTAGGCAGCACGATGAAGACACACTTGCAGCAAGGCTGAGCTGCTTCCCTTGAGGCCAATTCATTGCTCGGTCTTCACTGAAAACTGAGGAGCTGTAAATTGTTTCTCCTCTCTCCTAAGCTTAACTGCCAATTACTCAGATTTCACAATGGCCACTTTACCAGACTCAAATCGACACTCACACAAAATAGCAGCATCCATGTGAAAGGCACAACTCAATAACTTAAAAATCAGGCATCTTCTTGGTCTCGTTTGAGCTTTGAGGAACAATTAAACATTGGTCTTGAAGGTAAATGATCTGTGTGAAGGAATTTAGTCACTGTCAGGGTGTAAAGACATAAAAATCAAACATGTAAAGGTTTTGCTTGCATGGTTAGTGAGGTGATTCAAAACGTCAAATTGAACTCTCCCTTTTCTTATACCCGGAGGTTAAATACAATTGAGCACACTTGTTTAAAAGAGAGAAAACACTGCGTTCATTGTGGATAGTTAAAGGTTCGTGGACCTCCTGTGAGAGCAGACATTGGGGTGAAATAGGTGAAACAGGCGAACTGGGACCAATTTAAACCACCACAATCACACTCCCTCACTTGGCCAGATGGATTATATTATATACTCACAAGTAAACAAGACACTAATCAATTCGACGATGACATATCAACAAATACAACAGACTACATGTCGATCCAAGTCATTGTGGATAATTAGGATGTTCCGAAATATTACAGAAAATGGTGAGATCCAACGTGAAATTCCACATGCTATTTTTTTTTTTAATCGAATTTTAGGAGTGTCAATACAATAACTGCCTGTTCAGTTTGATAGATCCCACAAGAGCTGAGATTTGAGAATAATCATGGACATTGGAGAATAAGGACAGAGGGATTTAGTTTGTTTAAAGGCTTAAAATCATTCATCTGTGTTTGACTTTATCCAGCTTTCCGCACACAATAAAATCTGGTAGAAAATATGCGCTCACTGAGGGTGATAAAAACACTAAAATCTTCTGCCACAATAAGACCCCCGAGAGTCACAACTGTTGCTCAGTCAGCGCAGCGCGCTCTTCAGAAACCAGCATCACCTGCGATCACGCACCGATGAAAGCGTCCACCGGCAGACCAGGTGTCTGTGCATCACTGAGAGGACATCAGCCAGTAACTTACATGTCGAAGTTCCTGCATGCGGTCCTTCATGGTTGCCTTTTCCTCCTGCTCCCGTCGTCTCGTGAACGTGTGATGATGGAGCGGCGGGGCGGAGACCGACAGGAGGACGTGACCGAGGCGAGAGGCGGCGGTTTCGCGTCTTTGGTTTGGATTCAGAGATGGTGGGACCACTTTGCCGAGCCGGGTGACGCGCGCGAAAGGTGAGGCGAGGCCTTCCGCCGTTAACCCATTACACACCCACAACTTCCTCCTCTATCAGCACTAATTAGCTAGTGTATTCTTATGAGCGCGTTTTTCTCCACCCAGTTTCTTTCTCTATTTCTTTTGTCCAGTAAATATTATGACACCATGTAGGACAAGTTAACAGAGAAAAGTCCGACGCGGCGTCTGCCTGTCGGGCTGCTGAAATTGTGTTGGGACTGCTTATCGATTGATCAGGTTAACAGATAACGCCCAGGTGGTTTTTACTCTACCAAAGCCAGCAACGCCCCCTGTCGGCATCTGCTGGTATGTCAACACCCGTTTTTGTTTTTTTTTTGTGAAAAAAAAAAGAAATTATCAGGATTTTATAAGTGGAAGCCCACATTTAATTAAAAAAAAAAAGAAGAGATCGCACCCAACAGTTTTTCATACAGTTTGTTTGATGTGAAGGTAATAAAATGAAGAAAAATAAATGCCTTCTAATCAATTGACAATATATCAATAACCAGACATCTTTTGTGTATGTAGCCTTATGCAATTATGGGTGTAATGATCAATTGATCTACATTGATTTACTGATGAATGATCCAATAGCATCCATATAAATATCTGCATGATTACACCTTATCAATACATGTTATTAAGTGTTCTCTTTTATAGGAACAGATATAATTTTCCTTTTAACTGTCTAGTTTAATCCATAAATAAAAATGTGAACAAATGTTTTAGTTTCTTACTACAATGTGACATGAATGCAAGTGATTCAGTCAGCACAGGATATCACCTCATACTGATCACTAGCTGCTGAATCAATATCACATCGTGGCATTGTGATTTTGACAAACACTCAACTGTCATCCAGTTAATCAAAGTAATATTTTACTATGATTGTAATTTACACCCCCTGCTAACTGTCAATCAATTTGCCAACTAGTTAACCTTTCATAGTTCATCCCCTTCAAAGGGTACGCTTTAAAATTCAGATTGTGACATTTTTAGCTTTTGTTTATCCAAATGCATCACTTCTTTAAATTTAAAAAAGAAAACAATAGAAAAAGAAGAAAAAAAACATGAGATGCCACTGTAGATAAATAAACAAGCCAACACAATGGTAGAATTTAATTCTACAACACTGTCAGCGACTTCTCTTCACAACTTCAATCCTGATCAAACATGAAGAGTGAAAGCTCACCATGCTTCTGAGAAATAACATTTTCCAAAAAGCTCAACCAGATACAAATCTGACAGGTTAAAATAGCATTTCCACACTTGCTTCTCATCCTCTTGAGTTAAGGAGTTGACGAGTCCAATCACACAGCAGCTCCAGGGGCGACTATGAGTGTGGTGGTTCAGATGAAAGATAATAAAGGGGCAGTTAGATGAGTCAGAGCTAGAAGCGAGGTCTTCGCTGACGTCCAGTATATTTTGTGTCGGCTCGAACGTCCCTGTAGGCCAACAAACACAAAGCAGGAAGACAGGGTGTTCTCTAATCAATGGTGGGTTTAACTTAAAGCACAAAAAAGAAACATTATATTCAAAGCTTGGATATTTCAGCTAAAGGAAATAAACCCAACAACTTTCTATGTAAATGACTGAAATGACATTTCGGACGTACTTTCCCTGTCTTCTTCTTCTCTCTTTCTTCTCCAAGATCCAGTCTCGTCCCTTCTTCACCGATTTTCCCTTCATGTTTTTATAGCGAACCCTTCGTGACGAGAAAAGAGAGAAAATTATGGATTTTAAATGTCTCTGTGAGAAAAACTGAACATATCATGCAAAATATATCAGACTTGAATTTTAAAATGTGAAAGGGAGGAAAACCTGCCTGACAGGGTTTTAAATCAGGCAGGACGACGACCCTTTTTGGATTTTTTTGGTCTTTAGGCTTCTTCAAAACAAGTATGACTGAACATGTTTTAAATGAGACCAAGACCCGGTTTAAATAACCAATATTTAATACTTTTGAGAAATTATTAATAATTATTAATTATTTTCTCAACCAGGTATGTTGTCAGATTTCCCAATAGTTCCTGAGTTTGATCATAAAACTAACTAAATAAATACATAAATAATAATAATAATTTTTAAAAAACTGAGAGAAAAAGGTGAATTTTTGACATAAAGTCTCAAACTTCACAAAATTCATGACTTTTATCATAAAATTGAGGTTTTTGTATAACAAGTTTCTGGTATAAAGTGCAAATAAATGGAAACAAGATTATTTTCATTTTTTTAAAAAGCTGATTTTGTTTTAAAATTGCAAATTTTGCAATTTCACATTTCTTTTAAAAGAAAAAGAAGAAACTCAAATTTTACAGAGATCGTGACCTCTATTAAGAAAAAATTAGGATTCAATTAAAATCACAATTTTATTTTGTAAAATCATAAAATTAAAAACAATATTTAATTTATGGTAATGAAGCAAATTTTGTGAGAAAATGTAAAATTTTGAAGATAAGTACTTTTTTTTCTAAAAGACCAAGACTTTTTATCATATGATCACAATTTATGACGTCTTAACTTAAAATTACCTTTTTTTTTTGACCTAAAGATATAATAGTTGTTAAATTGCGAATTATGTATAAATCAAACGTTTTGTCCTAAAATTACAAGTTTTTGTCCTAAAAAAGTTAAATTAACAAGAAAAAGACAGTTTTTGGCAATTTTTTGTTGTAAAACACTTTGCAGACGTTTGCTAAATCCTGACTTTTTGACCTCAGTCCTTCTACTTTTTGATGTCAGTACTGAATTAAAGTTACAGGGTTATAAGGACATGATTGTCTTTGCACGCTGTGGTCATGTAGGCCAGATAAAAGTCAGTGGGGGGGCCGGATTTGGCCCGCGGGCCCTGAGTTTAACACCTCTGATGTAAACAGCATCATGTCACGGACAGTCTGACTGCTGAGCGTGTCTTTACCTTTGTCCTGAATACTGAACCTGGTTTGGAACCGTTCTGTCTGAAGTTTCTGACCCCAGTCCCTAAAATGGGGAAGAAAATTAAAAATAAAATAGACTGAAACAAAAGAAACAGTAATCCACACTGAATCAACTAACTCCTGTGCTTCTTACTTTGGGAAGAACTCCTGTTACACCTGCAAACAGACACAAGAAGAACCTGGAGGAACAAGAAACACAGTTTATCATCCAGATCATATGACACAGTTGAGTCAATATGTTTGTTTCTGCCTTCACAGACTATTAAAAAAGCATCAAAAGTGAAGAACTGTGTCTGAAGAGGTTATAATAAAAGCCTCGCTTCAGGTAGGTACAGACTTTTTTGCCTTGCTGCTGTTGGGGTAATCCACAACCATGCCTCCGCTGAAACCTGCTCTCATGGCCTGTGCTGTTATCAGTTCAAGCTGTGAACAAGAAGCAGGAAAAGTACAGGTGAGTTAGAAACATAAACGTGTAATTTTAGGCATCTATTCTCACAAAGACATCGTAAGAACAAGAAGGAAGCCGTGTTCTTCACCTGTTCTGAATTCTCGGGATAAAGCTGAAAAACTGCACGAGAGCCTCTTGACTGATTGAAAGAAGAAATGATTAAAAGACTTTATCAAGGGAAAACTTGCATTCCAGGTGTTTGATTTTTGTCTTTTTCTTTGCAGAATAAGTCATCAAGAGTGATAAGACCTTACCAGTGATGAGTAGAGGGTAGTAAAGAACGTATAGAGTCTTTTTGGTGGGCTATGTGACCTTTTATCTGCATTACAGAGCCACTGCAGAGCAGAGATACTGACAGGAAACAAACAAATAAAAATCATTTTGAAACTCCTCCAAAAATCTTTTATGACAAAAAAAACCAACACGTTCTGGTCACCTGATGCATCCGTCAAAGGTGCCGGGTCGGAAAGGCATCCCCTGGCCCATGTCCCCCAGCAGAAGGTCTCCTTCTACTTCTCTGTCCAGTGCAACATCTGTTGTGGGAAAAGGTTTACAATTTGGCCAGTGTCTCAGAGATTCACCTACATCACCTTGTGACATAAGTATACTTCAATAAATAAATAAAAAAGACTGTGATAAACATACACCATCCAGCTTAAATCTATTTTTGTACAAATTGAAAACAATAGGACCATTTTTCTTTTTCCAGCTACAAATCTTTCACAGCTATACCATTTAAGTGTCATTTATGTTTTATAACTAAGACAATATTTGCTTAATCCGATATGTGATATTAAAAAATAAATAGAAATCCATCAGGAACAACAGCATACCGGCGCAGCTTACAGCGCTAGCTTTTCTTTAAATATAACTGTCAAACAAACCCAACATTGCGGTGCTGATGTCGATTCCAACCCAGTAGTGCCCCTCCTCTGACAGGTAGTCTCCGCTGAGACCAGACCCACACCTGAGAGTCAAAACAATCAGTCATCCGTGTGTCTCTCATTACAATCCTGACTTTACTGGTTAAACAACAATGAAAATGCAACCATGATCCTCATCAAGGTTTACATCTTCTAGAAAAAGCAGAGATTTTTCACAGTTTCCAGTGACCAAAAGGCGTCAACAAGTATCTTACAGAAGACACTGATGCTTTCCACCAAAGTGGGAAAAGGGTTATAGTACCAAGAATAACCAAATCTAAGCTCAACATTCTACAGTGAGACAACATTTAGAAGCATTCGTGATCTTCCAGGTAGAGGACATCTCAGTGAGTTCACCACAAAACGTCTGGAACGATGTACTTTGGACAGCTGAAACCAGTGTTAAGATGTCAGGAGAAAAGCCGCATGGCACCATTTAGTAAAAAACTAAACACAGACATCATCACCAACGATTTGATCTTGTTTTCCAAATGTGAGGTCATCGTTGTGACAGCAAAACCTTCACTGCAATCGGGTCATTCAACAGGACGAGTTGCTGCAATGGTTCAGAGTACAGAGCTGAACGTTACTAAAATATTTTTGAGGAACCTTAAGGGAGCTGTGCTCAAACCTCCATAAACCAAAGCAAAACTGTAAAGAAGAGTGGACAAATAACCCTCCACAACAATGTTGAGGATGCATTGTTATGCAAAAACCAATTACTTCATCTTTAAATTTTACACTTTTATTCTGCACTCTTCATTTTTAATTTAATTAATAATTGATTATTTATATGTTTTATGAAATGATTTTATTTGCCTCTTGTGATTTTATGTATATGTAAAGCACTTTGCATGAATTGTGAATTGTTTATGAGTTGTGCTTTAGAAATAAACTTGCCTTACTTTAAGTTATTGCTGCTTAAGTTGGGACTACAAGCTACTGAATCATGGGATACATTTAATTTTTCACACACTGCTGCTGCATTTTGGCTTACTTTTAAAGCCATGTCATTGGTTAAATAACCAATGACATGGTGTTTTATATATGTCATCTTTAGTTTTTTGTTCAAATGTTGTACTTACAGCATTTTCAGACCTGGTAAGGATTAAATAGTTGTTGTTTTTTTCTTCTTCTTCTGTGTGTCCTGATATGTAAATCAGAACTGAAAGAGGGTCTACTTGCTTTTTCATGTGAATGTAACGCTAACATTTCTCAGAAGGATCTTAATTCAAAAATACCATAATAAAGTTATTTTTAAATGAGGAAACATGTAAAGCAAACTTAATTGTATTCAGCATTTCCTAAAGAGTGCTTTTAAGTTAAGAGATGGTAAGGCTGTAAATCCATTTATAGAAAATCTGACAATAACATCACTGTATTACTATTTATCATCACTTTAAGTGGACAATGTAGCACACATAGCAAGTACCAGTGACTCACCCAACATCCAACAGGTAGCAGGGCTGCCCCTCCGGCAGGTTTAAAAGCTCTACTGCTCTTTCTGACATTTGGGTCTGGATCTCAATCATTCGAGAGCTGTAAAACAAATACCAAAGATATTTCATATGTGTACATACACACACACATATATATATATATATATATATATATATATACACACACACATACATACGTGTGTATTTTTTATTTATCTAAGTGAAAGCATGTCTGTTTATACATAGCAACTGTAAATAATACGTCATTATCATATAAATGTGACTTAAAGACATCTCTACTTTTCCATTTTCCATCTCAAAAATATTTAAGTGAGTCTCAACTTTTTTTAGGGATGAATAAACCAGTGTCCCTAAATTAATTAAATTGATTGTTATGAATAATATATACATTTTTAATCTTCAATCACGTATTTTTTTTAACTTACATAATCAAAACATTCCTACAAAGCATCCCAGAAAGAGTTAAAGAAAACAAATACCCAATAAAACCGTGGACATGCAGAAACAAACATAAAAACTACACACAACATTGAGACAATGAACACTGAAGTATTCTTACTCACTTCTGAGAGTATTTCTTTGCTTCATCTTCATTATAGAACTGCAGAAAACAGATCAGACAGATGAGGAATAGTTTATTAGCATTAACACTTTAACACACCGCCACATGCAGCAGCTGATTCCACTGGCGTTCCTGTTTTACGAACGTTTTCTTTAGCTGAAAATTGAGTTATGTGTGTTATCCAACACACTTAGTTAAAATAAATATATCACGTTTACGTAGGAGACTTTCATAAACACGAACATCTGCAGCAGTATAGAAAGTCTACAGCAAGAAACCGTCCGACTAACCACATCTGGAGGAGCGCTGTGTTCGGGTCGTCTGCAGCTGGAGGCCATGATCCTGCTGAGTGTGTGGCTGTAATTTCAATCTGAAGACAGAAAAAATATATATATTATATTCTGTATTAGCAGGCTGCTATCCACATGTGAAACAGGGCGGTCACGTGACGAGCTTCTTCTTCGAGTTTAATTTTGATACTTTTACTTTTACGCCGCCTACTGGTGCAGTGAGGTACACTCCACAACATTACTGTCAAAATTACACACCCATTTATTTATTATTATTTGAAGATCAGACAGATACTGCATTTAAAAAGAAATAATCAGGCCTAATAAATATGTGACAATAATAATTATAATAATATATTATTGAAAATGAAATATTTGAATAACTTTTGGATACTAGTGTTTTATAAATATTATATGTACTTAGAGTGCTGTCTCACAATAGGTCTGGAGTGACGTTATGCTATTTCTAAATTAAAGTAAAATATGAGAAATTCAAATGTTGTTGGTCAATCATCTCTCAACAG
>JBAMYA010043306.1:0-13532 GCA_037176975.1 Arrhamphus sclerolepis
CTAAGAATAGAGCTGCCAATCACCAAAGTCTTCTCCTCAGCGGGTGTGTCGCTGAGTGGGGAGAATCTGTTGTTAACCTGAAGCGGTGGAGGATGGTGAACCGTGGATCTAGATTTAGGACTACGCCTTTTGTTCCACACATAAGTAGGTAGGTAGGTAGGTAGGTAGACAGCATCCCATTGGGGGTGCTTAGGAATCAGAAGACTAGTTCTGCTCTGCTCACTTTCTGATGAATATCAGTGTTGGGGCCTCATGCAAGAACCACTGAACAGATTTGCTCTTCAGTGGAGCGTACCGGTTATTTAAGAAAACTTGCTACAGTCACCAGTTTTCTCATATTTTGAGTTTTCTTTCAGGCACAAACAGAATTTACAACTGAACCAGACCAGAGCGTCATACCTGCCCCGTGCTGTGGTGGAGCTACTAGTGTGCTGAAGGCCAGGTGGATGTCTCCATACAGCGGGGACCAGACTGATCTGTGGCCCAGGGAAGGCATGAAAGATTATCCTGGCAGGCTGCGTTTTGCACAATATCGACATGAACGAGGGTCTCCCACTACCAGACCCAGACCAGAAGAGCCCCCCTCATGGACCAAGAACTTGACTTAGAAAGGTTTTTGTTTCTTTATTTCGGTGACAGTACGAACCACAGATGCCACAGAATGTAGCAGGTCCTGTAATTCTACTGCTGACACTGCTAAACATGATGTTTTTTTTGAGTTTTGGATCTCTGAGAGCAGGACTTCAGTCTCAGAGCCTGTAAAGTTGGTCTTTTCGCACCTTGATGCCATTCTCATGAATGAACACTTCCTGGGACAGGAGACAGGAAGCGTAGCCTTATATGGTCTTATTTTGGCCGTGGAGGATGTAGATTTACTATCCTCATGCAAGAGCCCTTAAGTAGGCACAGTTGGCATTCTTCATGTTTATACAGGTCGTTCACACACTTTCCTGTAGTTAAGAGCGTTTGTTGAATCTGACGTGGCGTGTTCGTACGAGACCTTCATGTGAAAAAAGTGAGAGAATTTTAGAAAAAGAATACGAAAATGTCCTTGGATGAGGCCCAGTGTTCAGTATTCCCATCGAACAGATCATGAGGTCACGAGCAAAACCTCAAAGTGTGGAAAACGTCTGAGTGCATTAAATCAAACACACCGATCCCCATAGCAACCGATACGTTTTGGATGTAGATGCGCATGCGCACTCATGCACTGCTGAGTGAAATCTCCGTCATTAGCTCACAAGCAGTTTCTTTTCTGAGCAGTTCTGAAACACGTGTTTACTCTCCTACTGATTTTATTTGGAAGTCTTTGCAACAAACATAAAGAGTTTAGTATCTACATTAAACGGTTACAGGCTCCGTCTAGCATTAAGTAAAACACAGCATAGACAGTTCAGAAACAATTCGCTAAAAGGAAGCTTTAAACGGACAAAGTAGTGTTCAAGACTTCATATTGCTAGAGGATCTATTTTCTGACCCAGAATGTGGCCCTCTCTGGTTCTGAATGAGGGCTTTATGGAAGCTGCTCTTCCATCTTCCTGGAACTGCGTACTGCAGTACCAGAGATGACAACGAGACATGATTTGTCCTAAATAGGCGCTATATAAATAAATTGAATTGAATTGAATTGCAGCTTGATCTTTCAGTAGTACGCAGTACCGGATCGGCTTACCCCAGGCATAAATACTAATCATCTTTAAAGTCTATAGTGTGATTTGGAATAATTAGGCTGACAGTTACCATGGTAACAGAGACCAGGTTCAGTTCAGAGTCAGATACCATGATAACAGAGACCTGGTTTAGTTCAGAAAGTCAGTTACCATGGTAACAGAGACAAGGAAAAATTGATTCAAAGATGTTCATGTTTTCTTTTCAGCTAGAGGCTCCATCCAACAGAACGGCCTCAGATTCTTCTCTTCAAGTGCTTCTTGCATGACTTTCCACGATCATCCCTGCTGTTTGCTTCTGCTTATTTAACTTCAGTGCACATCCATTTTGGTATGTCCCTTTACTGTTGTGACACATATGACATTCAAACATACATTATCAAAATCATCTTCAGCACAGCATGTTCATATTCATGTGCATTTAAAAGGGCTCAGAGTGATAAGTAAATAATATGAATCTCTAACATGCCATATCTTTCAATATTGCAATGATTGTGTGGGATTAAAATTCACGTTGTGGTCAGACTTTCAAGACAGCACATGTCTTGTGTGTTATTGCAGAAGTGGTAAGTCCTTTTTGGTTTTTATTTTTTCACATTAGTAGATCATGTCTGCAGGTTGACAGAAGAGTCAGAAGGGCAGTAAAGTGAGATGGTAAGTGCAAAGTTTCACAGAAATGTTATGTTTAAGTTTTGAATCATTAGCTTGGTTAGTGGAGTTGTTTGTCAGTAATGATAACAGCAGACATCCAGAAGGAGGAAGGAAAGGTTACTTTAATGTTTGACTTAAATGGAGCAATCTGCGTAAAATGTTATTTACCCCGACCAGCAGTTTTTCCTGAATAAGTAACTGTGGTGCTTTAGTTTGAATTCCAGAATGAGGATTTTGAAAGAGGTACTAAGATTTCTGTCAATGTTTATGTCAAATATCCACAATTTGAATCACATGTTGTGAGCTACACTAAAACTAAACTAAATACTCAAATGGAAATTACATTTCAAAGCTATATAGATATAGATCTTTAGACAAGTGCTTCTTTTTTAGTCCAACCAACAACATACAGAAATGAAACTAAAAGTGTTTCAAGTTCTCTTTAAAACCTCAAATTGCCAAGAATGAAAATGTGCACATACAAGATAAGCTTCATCATAACATCATTACTTATGTTCATGAAACTATGACGGTATGACGTGACAGTGGGAACCTCTCAGGTGCTGAAACATGTTTAGTGTGAAGTCATCTCTGTCTAGACAGCAGCTTCTTCACTACTTAGTCAATAATAATCAGTCCATGGCTCATTAGATGACCTAATGACATCATATATTCCATCTCCTGTGCACTCAGGCCCACTATAGTAATCATTTGAGGGTTGGGAAAAATGTGGAATTTAAACTTATGATTATTAGCGAATGTGTGTAATTCTGTACCCTGTGACCATGAACAGGGATAAGCATGTGTGTAGATGGATTGATGGACAGTATTCTATAAGATATCAAAACAAAGGTTTGCGTCTTAAAAGTCTGGCGTTTGTGTTCTTCACCATGTGAAGCTGTGACCTCCATGATCCATCCTGCTCACTGACGTCCACGTTTTCTCTGCTCCCCTCATACTGACAGATAAATGAAAGGGTTTACAGAGCAAATCCACTGAACACATTCTTCAACAGGTTCAGTTCAGAAACCAGATCAGCATCCCCTCTCCCCCCAGACAAACCAGACCCTCCCCTGACCCACAGCTTCACTGTCATATCTCGCTGCTGATCCATTGTTGTCTCCAACCACATCAGGAGATGTTGCTGACAAACAGACCACAATTTGAGAGACTGAATGGCTGCATGTCTGATCAGGTGGTCAGCAGCAGGAGCTTCACGGGGATCTGGACTCTCACCATTCCTCTTCTCTCTGAACACCTCAGACTTCCAGCAGCAGTCCTGTCATCTGCAGAAATACTCAGATTACTCTGTAGTTGTGGGGTGTATCAGTGATGGACCTGCTGGACCACTTTATGGCATGATGTGGAGACAATGATCTCATCTTAAATGTGAACAAAATAAAGGAGATGATTGTGGATTTTAGGAGAAGCAGTGTGGTGGTGTGTGGTTTGGCTCAGCTGCAGGAGCAGATGTGACATAGCAGCAGTGAGGGACAGACAGGTGCACCTGTTCTGTATTTTCAATCGATGGTGCCTCTATATAACCAGCAGCATGCTAGCTCCGGGGGGGACAGCTACAGCTGCATCATCCTAAAATAGCCAGGAAAACCTGTATGTTGTTGTGGTCCTTGCTGACTTGGACTCGAGTAACTAGAAGCTGCTACAACCAGGAATAGTCAAATAGTATTTCCATCATGGAGAAGTGGAGGTGGTGAAGGAGCAGAGAGACCTCAGTGTTCACCTGGACACCAGACTGGACTGGAGACGCATCACTGATGGTGTTCAGAGGAAGGAGCAGAGCAGACTTTACTGCTGAAGGAAGCTGAGGTCCTTCAGTGTTTCAGCCAGATGTTCAGATCTCCTATCAGTCTGCTGTGGAGACTAATTTCATCTAGTCATCTAAAGGAGTAGGAGCAGAGGAGCAAGTCACTTTAAGTGCAGCCAACAAGGTTCCTCCAAAAGAATCACAGTTGTTTTTACAACTCAAGTCTGGGAAGAAGAGAGGTTATAAATGCAAGGAATGAAAATGGAATTCTAGACATGAGAAACAGGGTTATTTGCCTTTTTCATTCTAGATAAACTTACAGAAATATTTTAAAAATACTTTTTCATCTTTTCACTCACTTTATTCCTTTAAAATAATGTCTACATCTCTGTTTTAGCATTATGTAATTGAGTTTATCTTCTTTGCATTAAGTTATTATATGAAATTTTACTGGTATTACGTGGTATTTTCACATTTCTTAAAAGGTCATTTCTAAACATGTGCAGCCATGATGGTTGGCACAGACAGTCACCTGAGGAATTTCACAAGCTTTTCCTGGTGCTGCTGGAGACAAACACTTTAACTTACAGTTTCCAAACGTATGTGGACTACAGAAAACGCAGGCATCTTTCGAAATCCCACTGCTAAACAAACACTTATCACTTTCAATCAGTTGAAAGAGGTAAAAAAAAAGCCTCCTGTCAGCTTCTCAGTAAGCACAACCCCTTTCTTTAAAACCACACCTCCAGCTGGCTGTGAAATTTCTTTTCTCTCTGACGGATTGGCAGCAGGCTCACTCTCAGGCAGCCTACGCTGTCCTCTGCTCAGTGCTGTTTTTATGTGAATGCTACCTTCATGGTGAATCATCAGTATCTTCTAGCATGGATATACGTGGCTGAGCTAAGATGCATCATTGTCGGACTCTTTGAAAAGGACTGTTGAATTTGTGGGATGAGAGTGAAAGGGAGAATCTGTGTCTGAGAAGATCTGAGTCCTGAAACAAAGACAAAGTTTTCATCTTTGTGAAATACTGGACTGTGCTGGGTCAGAATCAGTTTTATCACTAATCTTTCCTATTCAGGATTACATAAAAACTGCAACTACTATGAGTGCTTCTCCAGGCTTAACCTCTGAGGGGAACCCTGATCACTGCAAAGTATCAAATCTTTCCACATACAACAACCTCTCCTGGCTGATGGTTGGACAGTTTGTCCTGGGTCTACCTCTCAACCTGTCTGTACTTTACATCTTCATCTTCAGGTACGTGGAAACAAAGTCACACAAACTAGCTTTCTATTACTGCAATATGCATGTTTCAGAAAAATTAAATGTTTATCAAAGTTGTCATATGAGAAGTCATGAAACCTACACAAAGCTGAAAACTTGATGTTTCCACAAGTCCTCAGGTGGGAAATTCCGACCATTTAGCTTTTCTGTGGCTCAGAGCCTGATACAAGAGTTCAAGTTAAATGATGGTAGTAAAGATAATCCAGACACCTTTAACTTTTGTGTTTGTGTTTGTTGAAAAAAAGCCTGTTTGTATGTTTTCTCCACTAAAGAACAAGAGATTGGACAGTGTTAATATCCTGTTTGGTGTGTTAGTAGCAAAGAGGAAAAGGGGAAGTCCTGCCTTTGGTAGCTGTGTTCATGAAATGTTTGATGCAAATTTAATGTAGTTAAACTAACTCATATTCCCCATTCTAAACTTCAATTTATATTTGAAAAAATGATATTCTCAAAAGAGGAAACAAGTGAAACTGTTTTTCTTCTTTGAACACTTAATGCTTAAAGAAAGTTTGAAGAGCAGAAGAAAGAAACTGACTGATGAATATGTCGGCAGTGAAGAGTTTCTCTAACGGCGGGAAAGACTTCTTTGCCCCATTTGTATATTTGCATCTTTGAAATTTAGAGCGCATGAAAAAAATCTGTGGCAAACATGAACTGCTTAAAATTCTTATGAAATGGTAAAATATAAATGTCACTACATGTATGAGATTCTATCAGTTCTCAAATGATAATACAAAAAACAATATACCAAACCATCTTTGGATAGACAGTAAGCAGGCTGCATACATATTTAATGAGTCTGTTCAGATATTCTCTAGACGTCTGATAAATGTTAGACGAGACCAGGGGTCATAAGCTTATGCTTTTTTCTATTTTTTTCCCCATGTCAATTGTTTTATCATTTACTTTTCAGGTTCAAGTTCTGGAAGAACAAAAGCACTTTCCTGTTCAACATAGTAGTTGCTGATTTTTTGCTGGTGGCCTGTCTTCCAATAAAAATCTATCATTACCAGCAAGGCACGCGGCACAGCGAGGACAATGTGGTCTGCAAGACAATGCTCTTCATGCTGTTTCTCAACCGTGGGGCCAGTATTGCCTTCCTCATCACTCTGTCCCTTGATCGCTACTTTAAGGTGGTCCATCTTGGGAGGAAGAACTGTGTCAATGGGTTAAAAAAGTCTCCTCAGATCTCAGTGGTCATCTGGGTCCTCCTGCTGCCTCTTACCATCCCTACTATGGTTGCATCCTTTGAGTGCTGCAACAGCCATGGACGTGTAAATGAGACATCTTTACACGACGTGACAGACACTTTCAGAGAGGTTGGTGTTTAGCTTCTTATACTTCTTTGTTAACGAATAAATTATTTTTTCACCAAAAGAAAATATCTGTTTAGTCAGTTTCAACTCCACATCAAACAATATTCTCAGACAATCAAAGTTTTAAAAGTTTAAGCGATGCTATTAAAGCCTGTAACAGTTTCAGTTTCATTTTAAGGAATATTTAATTATTCTTTTAGGACGTGTCATCCAATTCTCTACTTTAGGAAAAGCCAACCAAGTTGTCTTTTGCAACAACATCACACAACAGCAGCAGTGGGTATGATTATTAAATAATTAAATATGACACTGCGTCACAGCTACAGTGAACATTATAACACACCAGACAAGAAAGTAACAACAGAAAAAACAAGGGGAGAAGCTGAACCTGTAAATCTCAGACCTGAGTGCCTCACAGCTAAAACACTGATTAAGTTCCTTTGTTTTGAATTTCACGAATGAGCCAAATCTTTAGGCAGAATCTATTGACACGTTCATTTCCGAGCTTTAGATTTGTAAGAAAGCCTTGCATAAGCACGAGCTACGATCCGTCTCAGTGACAGACCTCAGCAGGAGGTTGATGCTGGTTGGCAGCTGCAGCTGTGAACGTGAAGCACCTCCCACCTCCCTGACAAGCATCTTACCGCAGGTGTAAAGTACAGCTCAGCATCACGCAGAGGATTGGGATTTCTGCAAATATTTGTTTGGTGAACGAACCTAACCGAGCAGTCAAACCGCGTACCCTCCTGGGACCTGGCATCCACATACGAGGACATCATATTTTTGGTCGTCTGCATTATAAGACTAAAGTTACATAAAGTTTCTTAACATAAAGTTTAAACATTGATGTGCAACCGTGACAATGAAAACAGTGTGTTAAACAGTGTTCACGTTGGAATGAAAAGAGATTTGTACTTTGTCACCCAACGGTTACACCTTTTATTGTTTTTCAGAAAGATCCAGCATATTCAAAGATAATATTTGCGTTTTATATTTACTTATTCCTCCTAACCACAAACAGCTGAAAAAAATCTAAAATGCAACCCAAATCAGAGCTCGGGTCTCTGGAGGCTACAGCACCTATTTTTATCAATGACTCACTTCAATCTATAACTTGTTCTGTGGAAAAAAGGAGGATATAAAAACTTCATGTTCCATTGTCTGAATGTTTTCTTTGCTTGTTTGTGTGTATACTAAAAAAACTCAACAAATCTAAAATAACATTTAAGGGCTTGAAACAGTGATTCTGACATTGTCTTTAAAAACTCCACCTCAAATATGAAGGAAGTTTGGAACTTCCCAGTTCATTTTGTGTGCAAGAAACATAGACTGCAAGGAATATTTAGTTTGAATTCCAGAATATATATATATGTCAAATTATTGGGATAATGAACAGAAATAGTTAAAAATCTTAGTTTCAAACTAGTGTTTGAGAAAATTGTTGGGTAGGTTTTTTAGCTTCTGCGCTGTGTTGTTGTGTTGTTGATAATGTGGCTGTTCCTTTTTTCAGATTGTGTTCTTCTCTCAAATCGTTTTCCCCTTCATCATCCTCGTCTACTGCACAGCATGCATCGTGAACCGGCTGAAGAGGAAGACAGTTGGGGAGAAGAGCAAGCTGAGGAAAGCTGTGTTTGTGGTTGTGTCTGTCGTTATTGTCTTCTCCTTCTGCTTCCTACCCTGCACCTTCGCCAGAGCCGCCCTGCTGACCGTGCGACTAAAAGAATGGGAAAATGCAGAAAACATAGTGGCTCAGGTCTATGACAGCCTCATGGTGCTGTCCTACAGTGACTGTCTGCTGGATCCAATCGTTTACTGCTTCTGTCATTCGGGGTTTAAAAATGCTTATATATCCACCTGCTTTCCTACATTTCTCCAGAAGAAACTACTGAATTATGACAATGGCGCAGGAAATACAACAACCACCTCTGGGGCAAAAATGATTTTACACACAGTAGGAAAATGATTATTTATAACATATGCAAACACCACTGCATGTGTAAAGGGGATTTAAGGGGATTTCATGGGTTACGCTGAACTTTTCTGACTAAGCCACCTGTAAGGCTTCATATTATGCAACTACAATATATTAAATATAACACATTCTTCATATTCCTTTGTAAGGCTAGAAGACTGTTTATTATGGAAATAAATGTATGAGTACTTATGAGTATTTTATGTGTGGTTGTCAGTGTCAATAACTATAAAGTATTCACACTGAATACAGGATGCTGCAAAACCTTGGAAATCCAGCTGACTGTAGAAACCGCAAAAGCTATATAAAAACTTTACACATTAGTACTGTGAATGTTTTTTTTCCTTTTTTTACCATGTTGTTTAACTGAATGTCATTATTTATGACTGTGTACCAATGGAGGATCTTTGTATATTGGTGTTTTGAATATACAGGACATACTGACTCTGCAAGTAAAGTGTGTTCTCACTTTAAGCCACAATCCTCTTTTTTCTAAACATTTACCAAATCAGGATCTCCATATACCCATCATGATCTTTGCAATACCCAAATATTGACATTGCTGTTCAGGCTCTTGGGGCTCTGATTCTCAACAGGACAGCGTTAGTTTGTTCAGGTTGTTCAGGTTGCAATAGTTCCTTTTTAAGCAGTTTCATTCACTTTGAATTATGAACAAAATTCTGTGTGTTGATCCTTTTCACTGTGCAGATTGTTCATTGCTTATTGTAATAAGAGAAGTGGTTTAGTCTGTCAAGTTGAGACCGGCAGCCCCTAATCTATATTAACACAACAAGATCAACATCAGAGAAAAGAAGTGTGAAAACACCATGCACTATTGCATTATTGTTCCTCCCATCTTTGCAGACTGGCTCCCTGCCCTGTCTGCTTCTAAAAGGCCAGTAACAGCTTAATGACACAGCCTGAGTGTGGTTTAATGGGATTTATGTCAGATTAGAGCTGTGTTAGGAACTTGACTGACTTAGGAAAATAAAGATAATTCATTAATTCTACATCTTTCTTTTTTCTTATTAGCTACATATCTCTTGCATGGGATATTTCGTGTGTGTGTGAGGGAGGGGGGTGAAATGCATTAAATGGAGATACACCTTATCTTAATGGCAAATAAATAAATTAAAATTGAGGTACCCTTGTGGATCTGTAAATTTGGATGTAAGCCATCTCACATGGATGATCTAGATTCTGGAGGTAGACACACGATGGACATTATTTTTTTCTCCTACTGACCGAGTCCACCTCACAGGTGGCAAACTGAAGCCTATGGTCCACCGCCATCTAGTGGTAACAAAAGAAAGTGCACTCTATTTGGACACAGTTGAAAAGAGTTATATAAAAGATTATGTCTTCTTTTATACCACTCACACCGAATATAAAATCTCTCTCTTTACACACACACACACACTTGGTCCCTTTTCAGCTGTCTTTTACAATCAGCTGGGTCTACAAGCTCTTTCATCCTGACATCCTGTAGTCAGACCTGTTGTCTCCAAAAGTCGACTCTGGTAACCTTTCTTCTGTGTCCCAACAGCCGTGAGCAGAGATGGGGCTAGAGGCGACCCACACAAGTATCGCCAGGGCCAGCTGGTGCGCACCGGCAACTAGCCTGCGTCCCGTCACGTGGGTTCCAGGCCCCCCAAGAACCATCACCCTGACAGGTTCGGCCCCCCGATCTCCGCAGACCCACATCCCCAGAGGGCCGGCCTAGAAGGCCCCAGACAGGACAGGAAGTTGATCATTAAGTTAGAAGAAGTCTTACAGCTACATGCAGGGTGATGAAGATACTAGGATTTTATAGTATATTTTGGGAAATTGAAAACAAAAAAACAGAAGGATGTAATTTGCCACAGAACAAACACACTTGACCAGGCTGTTTATTTTCCAAATCAGAAAATGTAAAGTCTCTCAAGATGGTTGTTACATAACAGAAACCAAAACCTCATCAATCATTGGGGCCACTTAGTATGGAGGACCAGAACTGACATAATTAGAAAAAAAAAGCAGAAATGTATATTTTTTGTTTTTCCTTTTCCTTATACATGCACTGTCATTGAAAAATATATGTAGTTTGTTTTTTCCTTTCCTTTTCCTATACATATATATATATATTGCTTTACCTTTTCATTTTACATGCATTTTCATCAAATAATGTTTATATTGTTTTTTCCTTTTCCTTATACATTCATTTTCATCAAAAAAATATATGTTTTATTTTTCCTTTTCCTTATACATGCACTTTCATCAAAAAAAAAAAAGTTTTGTTTTTCCTTTTCCTTATACAAGCATCTGTTGTTTTTACATTCCCTCGTCTCCTCTTTTTCCTTTACCGTATGCATTTCTGCCTCATTATGCAAATGAGGAGGGCTGTCCTTCTTGGGCCAGCTCTTCTACTATTGGTCAATAAGCAGGAAGGAGCAGGCTCCAGGCGTAGATCATTGTGCATGCCTGCTTGTTTCACTTATTTGAGAGGAAGTGAAGTCCCAGCAGAGACGTCTCAGATGATTGCAGAAGTCTGTGGACCACACAAGAACATTTGGGAGACCTGGAGTTCCATGGAGTTAGTGGCGTCTAGCTCACTGTTGATCCGTTTGAGGACTCTAATTTCGGCCAGCTGTTCTCTGCTGCTTGTTCCTCTCAGGGCGGTGGTTCACTTAGGGACCGTCAACAAATTTACGAACCAAACACTCCCGGGAGACAAATATAAATATATTTCCTGTATTACATGAAACGGATTAATGGCTTTATTTAATTTTCTTAATTTAATTTTAAGCCATTTCTATTTTTTTTAATGTAATACAAGAAATATATTTATATTTGTTTCTATAATTGACTGCCTTTGTGACAAATTGTACATAACCCTTCCCACGTTTTATCAGAAATGATAACATTCAGTTCCAGTTCTCATTTTACCTTACTATTTAATGTATTTCACAAGGAATCATTTGTAAGCATGTGAGAAACATGTTTCTTAACTGGGAAGTATTTTCCATAATATTAATAAAATAGTCTTCTGTGCTGTTTGGAATTTTACAAACCATATCTATTTCTTCATGACTTAAAATATAATGTCTTATTTGAAAATATCCATATAGATCATTAGAAGGAAGCTGGAATTTGTTCCTGAAGCTGGGTAAATGAATTACTCTGAACTTGGAACTAACGGGGCAGTGTATCTTGGTCTGTTGGCACTCATCACAGGTGCTAGCCCACTCCTCAACACCGTTTTTCAGGCCACGCCAGTCAAACTTAGCTCCAACCAGTGTCTGATTCTTTCGCACCCAGCTGAGAGAGACCATGGACGGCCCTTAAAACTTGTCACCTCCATTCCATGGGGACAATCGGTCAAGGGTTGAAAGTGGAAACATCACACAGGAGTGTGGGGCCAGCCTTGTCAAAAACCACAGCCTCTGGCTGCAGCCCTGTGGTAGAGGAGCTGCGCATCAGGGGCTGTAGTCTGATCTGCTGCCATACAAGCGTAGTCCAAACCAAAATGGACGTCCCCTGCAACAGCCTGGGAGAGGCAGTCAACCACATGGTTGGTTTTTTGTTGGGTTTTTTGTTGCACGTTTGTCGTAAAATGTAGGACAGCTGACGTTGCTGGTGTGCAGACCACAGTTCGGTCACCTTGGCCATAACAAAGGTAAATGGCTTGTGGTCCACAGTGGTCCTAAATGGCCTTCTAGCAGGGAATGAAAATGTCTGACAACAAGATAGAGGTCAAGCAGTTCCCGGTCAAAGCTGCTGTACTTCTGCCTACTGTGACACAACTGTCAGCTGAAGAAAGCGAGCGGCTGCCAAGCACCACTCACCCACTGCTCACAAATGGCACCATCAGCATAGTCAGAAGCATCTGTGGTGATCGCAATAGAGGCTGTGGGTGAGGGGTGTGCCAACATAGTGTTTACCAGGTCTCTTAGTATCAGCAAAAGCTGTAACCCTGTCCAGCGTCCAGTCAGCTGAATGTTTTGGCTTCTCACCCGTTAAGGCTCCATACAGAGACTGCATCACCTGACCAGCTTAGGGAATGAACAGTGGTAAAAGTTCACCATCTTTAGGAACTCCCACAGGGGTTTGACTGTAAGTGGGCGTGGGAACTGCGTAACTGCTGACACCTTTCATAAAAGGGGGACTGCATTGTCCTTAGTGGCTCTGTGCTCCAAAAGGTCAATGGTGGAAAGGCCAGACTGGCACTTGGCGGGGTTGACAATCAGCCCATGTTAACTGAGTTGTTCAAAAAGCTGGTGGAGGTGATTCGGTTGCATGGATCTCAATGTGCTCACCACCAGGATATCATCTAGCTACACAAAATGAAAAGGCAGGTCCCGCAACACAGAATCCATAAGGCACTGGACCGTTTGAGCTGCGTTCTTAAGGATGAATGCCATGCACAGGAACTTATTAATATTTGATCAAATGGTTTAGATATTTTTGTGAAGATTTTGCATTAATGTGCTAAGTGATTACTTTTAGAGCAGAGTCCTTACTGTTTTTCTCAAATCCTGGTTGCTTTTGACTGTTAAAAGTTGCTGACTTGAGTCTTTCATTGTTTAGGCAGAGCAATAATCAGGAACAGATAACTCAGGACTATGGTAGGTTGAGCTCCTCCAGCCTCTGGTGAAGCCACTTCAGGAATGCACACTCATAAAAACAGAGACCCTCCTTTTTGGGTATAAGAACCTTCAGAAACCACTCTTCTTTGTTCACTTTCTTGCATTCCTTTGTGGTGTCAGATGAACAAACCTTTGGCCAAATAAATATTATGCATGATAAAAATATAATTTGGGTTCTGTTCATTATTTTTATGGACAGAATTTCTAGGCGCAGCCAGGGGCCGGAGGGGGTCCGGTTCGGGAACAACT
>JBAMYA010043307.1:0-13532 GCA_037176975.1 Arrhamphus sclerolepis
AGTCCCCAAAACATCACTGCTCTAGAGGAGATCTGCATGGAGAAATGGGCCAAGATATCAGCAACAGTGGTGAAAACCTTGTTAAGACTTACAGAAAACATTTGACCTCTGTCAGTGCCAACAAAGGCTAACAAAGTATTGAGATGGACTTTTGTTAGTGACCAAATACTTATATCCCACCATGATTTGCAAATAAATTCTTTAAAAATCAGATAATGTGATTTTCTGGATTTTTTTTCTCATTTTGTCTCTCATAGTTGAAGTGTACCTACGGTGAAAATTACAGGCCTCTCTCATCTTTTTAAGATGAGCTTGCACAATTGATGGTTGACTAAATACTTTTTCTCCCCACTGTATCTGCATTCATCTGCTGGGGGAGCGGCATCAGAGGCAGCGACTTAAAGAAACTGAACAAACTGATAAAGCAGGTTGGCTCTGTTCTGGAGACTGTGCTGGAGCTGACTATGCAAAGGAGGACACTTTATAAACTGAAAAACATCATGGACAACCCTGAGCATCCTCTACACAACACAGTGATTCTGGGATTGCTGCTACTCCCCATCCAGACTGGTCTACTGGTATACAAAACTATTTTAAATGTCACTTATGATCAGTTCAACAGCTCTGACCAGGAATCATTCGTCATTCTGAGTCAAGAAACGATTTTCTTTTTTCTTTTTAAACAAAGAGAGCGTAGCTCTAAAGGAAAGGAACATAGCATTCCTGCAAAGAACGTTGTGACATTTGTGTTTCTAGAGCAAAAACTGACAACAAACTTGACTTAAAAACAACAACACAAGAAGTATATTCTGGACTTCTTTAGTAACCCTGGTACATTTTTTTTGTAAAGCATAGGAAAGAGGAACAAATTTTTGTAGTTTGGAGGCTTCTAGCAGTAAAAGTATAATTCTCTCACCTTAGGAAATTATCTGTTTTGATGTATAATTGAGTCCTACTGACCGAAAACTCTGGGTTCTAGAGCAGTTTTTATAATAAAAAAAGGTTTCTCCTTTTAATTTTCAAGATGCTCCTCTCTAGCATTTTCTTATTCTGCGCTTCATTTCTGTAGGAATTCTTCCCAACAAATCGTCGATTTTCCTCGGTAACGGCGCAACAGTTGATTGTTTTGGCGTTTGAACATCGTTTCTTCGTTGAACGGTACGAGACCAGCTAGCAACCCCAAAATGATGATGAAGAATAACAACAACAATATTTATAATAAACGCAAAATGATTTAGTAAACAATAACAAGCTAACGAGTTAGCCGCACTCGCAGCACAATGTCGATTAACGGATGTTACCTGATCGTGTTGTATATCCATTCTGGCAAACAAATGGTTAAAAATGTTGAGAAACCACTCATGTAGTCCTACATGGCGCTTTGGGTTGTTTAAGAAAGTTTAAAATGCATTTTTTCCCTTCTTAACGGAATCAGTCCTGTCACAACTCGACAAGCGGTCCGGATCTTTTAAATTTCCCTCCGTTTGTCCGCCTTCCTTTAACTGTGGTTCCGCCTGCGCACTGGTTCCTCCTCCACAGAGTGCTCCAGACGACTCGGTGTGGCTACAGGCGGTGATAGAGGTTTTATCACTGGCACATCACCTGACAGTGTTATATAATGTAGATAACAAGAAAAGGCAAAACATATGAGAAAAATAATTGCTTTTTTTTCCCCCCTCTCTGCTTCAACCTGAAACCAGTGATACCCTGTACCCTTTCAGCAAGATCAAATTTAAATGCTTACATATTTTAAATAAAAAATATGTTTATATAATGCTACTAAACACAGACTGTGACAAATTATTTGCTTTAAAAAAACGATGCTTACATCATTGCAGTCTTTTTGATGATTGATATGTGCCATAATAAATCACTGTTTAGTAACACCATGATAATCAAAACATGTAAGAAATCTAAGGCAAGGGCTTCCAACATTAGAATTATTGGAATCACAAGTTTTTCAGGATGCCTTTGAGATAGATAGAAGCCTGATTTGATCACCAGTAAACAGGAATCTTATACACATATTACTTAACGAAACGAAAAGCTAAAGTATTAACACATTCTTTTTACAAAAAGTTTGTACAAGTAAAGGAAAATAAATAGTACAATGCCAGCTCTGGCCTTGATTTAAGTAATAATGCTCTTTGAGATTGGACTGTTTTGTGTAGGAAACTTCTATAAGAAAGTAGGCAAGTACCATAAGTAGGTGTTTATTTTCTCTAATTTTCTGCTAAGACGTTTTCCCTTCTACAAACCATATGGACAACAAAATCCCACTTTTTGGCTTTTATTTATTTATTTTTTTAATTTGTCATCATTGCCATGTCCACAGACCATACAAATATTAAGATCAGCAGCAAAGTACAAATGAGGATGAAAAGAAAGGACACCAAATGGAAATGTACCACATTTTCACCTTTTCTCCCTTCTCCTGTTTTTCTGCCCGTCTGTAATTTCAGATAAACAAGTAAAAGGGGGGTTGCTGCTAGTCGCGAAATGTATGCTGGTAGATGTAGTTTGAAATTGTCTCTTTAAAGCTAACAATGTGCGAGGAAAAATACAGCTCCCATGAACCCTTCCTACACAAGGGGAGAAACTTGCCCCAGACCAATCAGCTGTCAGAATCTGAAAGGTTACCGCCCTGTAATGCCCTCTGTCTTCGCTCATTGGTGCAATATTTCTGCCAATCAAATGTTTACCCTGTAGCTGTTGCCTCCTACCGACTCTAGCCAGGGAGTACTGCTCAGTGCTGAGATAAATCGTCCCTCAGCTGAAGACGTGCACCAAAGAATGTGGATAAAGTGAGTATTTTAGAATGACACCTTTTATTTTTTGGCTTGCATTGAAAGGTTTATTTATGTAAAGATTTGTTGCGCCACGGCTCTCTTGTACTTTACCGGTGTATTTGTTAACGGTCAGCTTGAAAAGCATTGAGACGACAGGCAGAGACAGACAAACAGCAGATTGAATGGACTTCACTGACATGCTGTCTGTCGAGTTGGTGTTTAAATAGAGCTAAGAGACATAAATAAAGATTTAGTTCCCCTTTTCCCTCCTGCATAAGCAATACGTCTCTGTAGCCCAATTGTTTAGTGGCCAGAGTGGAGAGTTTTCTTCTTTCTTTCTTTCTTTCTTTTCTTTCCTTTCTTTCTTTCTTCTTCTTTTTTTAATATAAGTGTTAACAGAACAGCTATCACAGTGGCGTAATCAATAGATTACAGCTAAAAGATTTTTCACCATGACTGGGAGTTCATGGTATTGTAAATATTACTTAATCAGAAAAAGCCAAGAGTTCTCATTTTCTGCCCTTTTCAGTGGCTCAGGTGCAACATTTTGGTACATTGCTTGCATTAGTATTTTTGTTTGGTTTTGTTTCAGGAAAATTTGTTCCGCTGAGAGTCCAGATATGCTGAAAAATATGTTTGATTATATGTTTATGATGCATATTTGATTTTTTTTTTCATAACTCCACGGGAGCTTGATTTATTGAGATTGTATTGTGATTGAAAAAAACAAATGTAAAATTTTGATCTACATTTATTCATCACAATATAAAGGAAATAATAAAAACATCCTGTGAGAAAGGCACTCTAGATTTTTCTGCAGTACTGAGATATTTTTCTGTAGAAAATGCAAACTAATTTAACCTGTGTCTCCACATTATATCCTGTTTCTAGTAGTTTTGTACCACATTTTCTTTTTTATTGCCTATGTTGGGGAATAGAAGTGTCTGACCAGTTTACAGGTTGGCCTATCTGACGATAAAAAAAAAAAAATAATAATAATAATAATGATGATCTCACACATACCCACCCATCTCTTCTCCTAAGTATATTTAAAAAAGAAAAATGACAGTGTATTTTTGTGATGTGTTATTTGTTTGTAGCCTCTAGTAAGACAAATCAAGCATTCATCCTTCGTAAAATGATGGAGATACAGGACCAGGAGTCTCTGGGGAGGTGGGATAGGGTGGGCAGCCGGGATGCCAGCTCCAGAGCTGAGGCAATGGAGAACATCTGCCAGGAGATCACAAGAAAAGTGGAGGCCATCGGACCCATAATGTCAGTGCCACATTCTCCCCCATCCTTGGGAAGTCCTCCACACAGTGACTTGAATGACATCTTGGCTCACATTCTCATGCTCTCCAAGCGGTGTCCTTTTGAAGACGTCAGACAGCGATGCATCCAGCTTCTGAAGGATATCCAGGTAGGAGATTCACATAATGTACAGTGAACCTCTTCTAGGTATGTTATATTGTTTGCTGTCACCTGCCATCGTCCTCTCCTCACCTCTTAATAAGCATTGTAAACACTGTGGTTTAATCATAAGCTCACCAAGACAAATACACGTTTTGACAAGTTGATTACAATCATTGACACTGTGATAAATCCCTCACTCAATACTACAAGAGGATTTACCATTAAATACTATAAATCAACAGTCTCCTCAATGAATTACATGATAGTGTTCAAAATAAATACACTTTAATTGTCTGTAATTCCACATAAAAACTGTTTTCAACTTTCAGCCTAAAACTACCATCGGGTTTGGCCTATCCAGAGGACATCAAATGAAAATAAAATAACACATTTGGTTTTACAGGCTTAATCACCACATTTGATATGAACATATGTGTACAACAATAATTTTCAATCTCTTTTTCAGTAATTTTTAATTGTCTATTTTAAGAGTGATTTTAATTTGTAAACTAATGGTCTAATGTTGAACTGTATACCCGTAGAGTTCAAAGAAATATCTGTATTACTGTAGTTAAAAAGTAGTCCATGCTAGGTAGTTTATATGGCCACAGCTTTGATGTCATAATATCCTGAGCGTTTACATGATCAGTATCGATCCAGCATGTGAACACAAATAATGCCCCATCTGAATTGTGCAATGTCTGTAGATAAAAAAAAAAATACTGATGGTAATAACAAGTAGATTAGGAACAGTTTGATCTGTTTCTGCAGTGTGTACTGTATGCAACAGCTATCATTTTTGGAGATCTGATCAAAGTATAATAATAGAAAGTATCTCAAAAATCTTTTCTGCTTTTTAAAAAGAATATTTAATTACAATGAGATATTTGGTTCACGCTCACACTGCCAGTTTCACCATTAAATATAACTGATCCTGACACATGAACATATTTTGGCAGAGTTGTATTAACTGAAAACACTTAATTCCATTTATGATTGCGATCAAAACAATATTTTATCCAAGATGTATGTTGTTTTTTTTCTCTGCAGTTTGTCTTTGCACTTGACACTTTATTGGGTCTTGCTCAATGCTTTTTTTTTTTTTTTTAGCTTGCTAATCTGCTGTTTTGCGAGTTGAACCTTTGGTTTCTTGGGAGATCACAATCGTAAGAGCATCTTTGCTTCCAGGCTCCAAGCTTTATGTTTGTGGCCAAAACACAAAAATCTGCACAAATCAGTGTGCAATCAACATAACTGGTGAATAAAGGTGGGTTTTATGTTGTGAAAGCAGTAAACAGTGGCAACTCCTTTTCAGTGCCTGATTCCCAATTCAGTTATCTTCAGAAATACTTTAATAATCCCAGAGGAGAAATGAATTGATGCAGTAGTTGTAAAAAATTTAAGTCCCTTCAAAGATCCATTGTAGATGTTTTTAGCTGTGGGCATAAAATGATTGAAGTTCGCTTATGATGGTGATTTTCAGACATTTTTTTTAATTTATCGACTCAGTATTGCCTGAAAGTGTCTGTCTATGTTCAGATAGGTTCTATATAGGTCTTTTTCCAGATGGTTCTGTGTACCAAACCAGCTGGCACATCAGGTATAACCCATTAGAAGTCAGTTGTTAATGAATGGAGACGTCTGAAATTATGTGACTGTCACCATGCAGATCAAAGGTGGTAGCACCTTCGTATCAACTTAAATCTGTTACAGAATGTTCTGTATAACTGACAGCCTTTTAGTCACAGTGATGCTGGGATGTATTTTGGTCAGCCTTGCAATGTCAACATCAAGTTTGTGGTCTTTGGTTTGGATAGTTGTTTTCTGCTTACCTGAATACAGCTTGAAAGAATTTTAATGTAAATACATGATTTATTGAAGAAAATGCTGTTTTTTTGTTTGTTTGTTTGTTTTTTAAAGAAAATGGCTTTAGCATGCGGTTAGCTGTGGCCTGATCCACTTAACAAGTCCTCAGATAGCAAACAAAAACTAAGGCCAACTACTTTTGATGGCTTGGCATGATGTTATTCTGAGGAAATGAACTGTTTGACTAGGACAGAATTCCTGTTTGTGTGGAAGTGTTTGTGGAAGATGGAGGAGAGGGGCAGAGTGATGAGAGGGGGGAGAAAGCTGCTTTGAGGGTTTAGCAGTACACCACAGTACACACCGTCTGGTATTTTTGAATTATACTAAGCTGCATTTGCACAGCGTTTGCCAAAGGCTTCATTTATGAGCCCAGCGTGGCAGCTAATGTTGTTCTGGTCCCATGTTTGAAGACCCCACTAACAGACAAACATCCACCTTTCTAACACTAACCCTGATGGGGATTGTGGGGGGTGGGGAGGACTCGGGCTCAGACAGTTCTCTAATTCCAGTGAATCCGTCATCAGAGACAAAATCTTTGAAAGCGCAGACTGTGTTTTCCTCATGTCCTGAGGAGAGGAAGGTCTCCCCGCTAGGTGAGAATAATTTACTTAAATACCAGATGACCTCACAAAACTTAAGCCAAGAGCAATTTTATAATGGCTTTTGCTGTATTGGTGTATTATTTTATCAACTTTAAAAGATAGGAAATGTTCCTATTTCAGGCACCACTTTTTGAAATCCAATCATTTACATTAATGCCAACAGTAAGAGAGAAAAATTAAATTCTGAGTTATTAGAAGCTTAACTTGTCCTCTGAGGCTGGCTAATTAATATGTTTGTTTAATTCCTCTGAAAACATGGGTTCATATATTTCTAAAAAGGTTTACAGTGTTTTTATTTTTGTTTTTCACGATACGTTTTATCCCCAATATTTACAGAACTAGGTTAGTTTATTTATAGTCACCTGAATATACACTTACATTTTTAGATTTATTAATCCCTTCTCTTGCTTTTAAAAAAAAATACAACCTGAACTGTTTTTTATTGTCCAGACATCACGTGAACATTGCAAAGTAAACTGTCACAGTGGATTGTATTCAGAGGATGTAACGCTCGAACTCCTTGCTTGTGAGTTTCAGGGATCAGAGGTTACAAGGTCGTGAGTAAAAATAGGGTCCTGTGTGCATGGGGGGGGGGGTCAGGTTCCCATAAACCGTCCTTGTGCGAGGCTCTGCTGGGGTGGACAAAGGTCAGAATTGCTTGCCCGTGCAATCCAGCAAGTATGATGAGCATAAGCAGACTATGTCAAAGGGTCATGCCTCGGCCTCTGAGCTGAGTCTTATTGATTTAAGGCATATAGAAGCACAGATGGGAAACAGTTAATATTATACTCACAAAGACACAGTCGCAAATTCAGAGAGACTACCGATTGGTTGAAACCCTTTAAGTAGAATCAGATAGAAGTTTAGAATCACATTTCCAGGCCAGGAAAAGGGATAAAATTAATTAAAATAATTGATAGTTTAGGTAAAGTAAAAGAATTTCATTTTTTTAAAATCCGCACTGTAATTACTTGGCTATTTTACAGTAATCTTACACGTACAATTTTCAGTAACATACATTATTACACGACTACTTCTGTGAAAATGTGTAGGAGCCCTGTGAAAGGGGTGGCCACACTCCATCAGCAGACTCTCTCTGGACCCCAAGTTCACTCCACAGCTCAGAGGCTCCCAGTGTTGGGTGGCTGGTTTTCTTTGTGTTATGTAATTGCGGCGTTTTGTTCGCCCTTTGTCCTTACTTGAAGTAAAAGCTGCTCTCAAAAGATTAACCTATTCTTGTGATGCAGCCTACAGGAATGAAAAAATGAAGTTAGTAGATGGAGTCAAGAATGCATATTAAATACCACATAGACTTAGTGTCTCTTTGAATTTAATTCAGTTAGGTTCAAAGTACATCTTGTTAATTGGAAAAAAAACATTGGGAACAAAAGATATTTTAGTCTAATAAGAAAGTAGAGGAATGAAATGGCAAGTCATGGTTATTGCAGCAATTCGGTATCTTATTTTCACATGCCTTTCATAAATATAGTGGCTATTTGTCCCTACAGTATATGCGAGGAAATGCACCATGAGTGAAATGGGCAGTGAGCGCCATAGCTGATTAGTCAAGTGGCCACTTTTGCCTTGAAACTGCGATGTACCGATGATGGCCTCAAAGGATTATTTTGGGCCACTCAGGAACTGTGGACAATTAATGTTTGCAGAAAGAATAAAGTATATTCTTACAAACTTTTCTCAGCCCCTGCATCAGAGTAGGTGCATGTTGCCTGGTCAGTCACTTGAGTGCAGCTCCAATAATCGCTGTAACATTGTTAAAAGGTAGAAAATGAAAAATTATACAAAGTGAGGTAAATCCAAGAAGATTTTATTTCTGTTTTTGTTGATGGTGTGAATTTAAAACAAGACAAAAAAAACCCTTGTATGTAGTCTTTGAGTAAGCAGGATTCAAAATACCACAAAATGAGGAAGTAGAAAGCCAAGATTTTATACGTAACAGAATTATGGAACCAGTGCTGTAAATTTATGGGATGTAACAACAGACCTGGCAATCCGAAACAACATTTAATTTTGAATTAATTTATTTTTCTTAAATATCATACAATTTTTTTTTTTAATTTTTGGCTCTATAAAAATTCAACTATGTCTTCATAACAAAGCATCAACTTTAAATAGAAGACATTCACTCCAAAATTGAATCAGGTTACAAAGCCTTCTTCCACTAAAACTGCATTTGTATTTGTCTGTATCATGTGAAAAGAGATTGTAGTATGTCCCACCTTTATTTTCTGTTTTACACATTTTTAACTTTTTTCTCTTTTTGTCTTGTTATTATGCTTCTGCAAAAGAAAACAGGCGCAGCAGTTAATGACTAATGTTGGTGGATTAAAGTCTCCCTTGTTTTTGAGATAGACCAAGGCGGTAGCATTTCTTTGCTGTGCTTCTCCTCATTTTTACACCCACTTATTTAGCTAATTATATGCACATTAAAAATTGCAGTAAGTAATAAACACCTACGTGTGATTAATTAAGTGAAATGACTCTGTGGCTTTTGACCTCTTCCCAGAATAACGCTGAACATGTGCAAAGCTCCAGTCCTTCAGAGATGACATCATATGTTGATCATTTTCTTGACTGATTTATTTATGGAAAGTGCATAACAAAGCATTTGTCATAACATGATTTAAAGGGCATGCCCTGCCTTTGAACTTGAGTGTCAAGACAGAAATATATATGATTAAGTCCATATATTGCTCATGGACAGGTAAGCGTCGGTTGGCGGACAAGTCTCTCACTGCATTCTTTGAATCTGTGTTGCAAAATCTTTGACTGACTGAGCATTATGTTTATTTTGTAAGCTTTGTTGTCTGTATGAGTCTGTCTCGATGGTGGCATGACTTTGGTGAGGCTACACAAACAAACCTGACTTGACAACCTTGACGGGCAGAAGTGTGGGCAGGTGCATTATGGCTTTTCTGAGAAAGAACGATCAGAGTCCGCTTGTAAACAGTGGCATTTGTTCAGAGAATCATTAAAGTTCCTTTTTTTTTACCGTCACCGTAACAAAATTCTCATAGATTTTACGTGCATTTGTGCATGAATACATTCATTAATTGTACATGTGTGTTGGCATTATTGCCTCCAAAGCTCTGATGCACAAAGCACATTTCACAAACACTGATTTGTTTTTTTTATTTTTTAACCCTGAACATTGAGTTGATGAACCCTGAGATTGAAAAAAGCAGTATGTGTGTAGGTAATGATTTATGACCTAAACTATATTTAGCTCTACCCCCGACTATAATTAAGACAAATTTAATTTTAATTCTGAATCAACAAGTAAGACAGTACAGTAATGTGAAAAAGAACTGACTGTTTCTTGGAATTTTAAGGTTTTATACATAAGGATATGATTAAAAAAAAGAAAAAAAAAGAAATACAAAATGAACAACAGCATATGAGATATTACAGTGTGTCATTTTTAATTAACAAAGTCAATGCTAGGTGCACCTGTCATTCAGTAGCTTGATTTTGATGTTTTCTTCTGGACATTAATGGGTTCACATTGCTGTGAGGGGAGTTTTTGACCACTTTTCTTTTCAATCTTGCGTTAATCCGTTGAAGTTTGTGGGAACTCGTTCATGCACAGCTCCCTTAAAGTCCTGCCACAGCATCTCGGTTGAGTTGAGGTCTGGACTTTAATTCTTGATTTCTCGTTCAGACATTCTATTGTAGACTCGCGAGTGTGCTGGGGATTGCCCTCATGTTTCATGACCCAGTTTCTGCCAGGCTTTAGCTGTCAGACAGATGGGCTCATGTTTGACTCTTGAGTACTCTGGTATATAGAGGAGTTCATGTCAGCTCAGTGACTGCAAGGTACCGCGGTCCCGTGCCTGCAGAGAAAGCCCAAATCATCACTCTACCACCACCCTCGATAGCCGGTAGGAATTGTTGGCAGTGACATGCGGCGTTGCATGTAAAATTTAGCTTTATGTATAACAGGAAAACATTTAAAATGTTGAAACTAGTGTTTTCTGTCCAAAGGGCAATGTTCAGAAGTCTTTTGGCTTGTTCGGATGCAATTTTGCAAACCCAAGCCTTGCTGTTCTGTTCTTTTTGTGGACCAGGGGGTCTACTGGAAACCCCTCCAAACAAGTCATACTTAATCAATCTTTTTCTAATTCTACCATCATAAACGTTAATGTTTCACACGCTAATTGAGGCCTGTAAAGTTTTAGGAGTGGCTCTTTCTTCTTTTTTTGCATTTTCTTTCAGTTTTATATAGTTTGACCTAGGGGTGAACTTGCTTTAGAGTCTGATTCTGGAAAGATTGGAAATGATCTTGAAGGCTTTACACTTGTGAATAATCTCACTCCTTAAAACCCCTCCCAGTTTCATGGGAAGGAACATTTTCTCCTTAAAGGTTTTACTGATATCTTTGCTCCAAGGTGATAGGTTATCACATACACGAACGTACCAGTCCTGCAAACAGCCAAAACATGTGCTTTTATAGAGGAGGTCACACTTGCTGATTATCATTTAATCAAGTTCCTTTGATGTTGCAGCACCTGGCTGCTACTGACCTTCTGCAATACAGAGGAAGCAGTAAAGGTGATCTTAGTTCTTTGCAGCGTTTCTGTATTTTAGCTTAGTTTTTCTTAAATAAATAGTGTAATATGCCACGAGCTGTTCTATTGAGGTTGTATTTTCCTAGTTTTAAGATCCTGTTAATACCTCTTTTTTAATTTCCTGATACTTATAGACTTGAAATTCAAAGAGGATGCATTTTCTTCTTTACATGACTCTAGTTTATTTAAATACTTGTGAAGGTGCTTCCTAGTCTCAGTGAAAGCGCTTTTACTGTGAAGCACTTGAAAAGATGTCAAGGTACCAACTGGTCTAAAATTATCAGCATGTCTGTTTTACATTTAAAGGTTGTCTGGTGCCACACAGTTATTGCCACAACACATCTTGTCAGTGAACTTGTCAATACAAAGCTGTTTGTGATGTGGGTTAAGGGCAGATCTGAATGCCTTTCAAATCAAAACGACTGTCATGGCCTTTTAGATCACAAACCTAAGTCTGATTAATGGAGGAGTATTTAAAAAAATATTTCCACATTAATAAGGTAGTGAGTCAACAGTGTATAAACATTCCAGCTTGTAACTTTTCTGGTTTCAAAAAGTGAGTCAGTTAAAAAAAAAAAGTAACCTGTTTGAATTGTATTATAGCTTAAAGGAAAAAAAAAAAAAAAGTAATCAGTCTTCTGTTTTGTGCAACGGAATATGAACTTAAAGCTTAAAAAAACAAACAAAAAAACATTGTTATGCTAAACTTAAGATGAATCCACTTGTCAGCACAACCCAACTTTAATTTTCCTAAAAACACAAGTGTCCCCAAATAAACTGAATTCCAGTATTTGTTTTGACATTAACTTCATAATTGAGGAAATGAAAGTTGTTGTGCAGTCACAGTTACTCTGGTTATTGACCCATAACTAAAGTTAACCTCTTTTTCTGATATAGATTTAGAGGTTATAACTCAGTCTTCTCAAGATTCACAAGTAAAATGCTCCCTGGTTCTGCCCACGCTCCCTCTGCCCAACAACAAAATGAGATCTAGTTTTGACAGATCTTCTGGATCATGTGTGATCTGTGTAACAGGTCATGCAGCAGTAGCAGCAGGCAGTGACCTTTGGCATAGAAACTGTACAGTGAAATGTGCATTTAAAAATAACATTAAATAAAGCTGCAGATGTACAGCAGCTTACCAGCTGGGAAATGTGGGGGTATAAAAGGGTGATTGGAGGTTGGGTAGAAGGCATTTTCTGTCCATGATCTTGTATGCTGCATAATATTGGAGTCAATAGTGACTTTTCTACACTTCATCATGCCTTATAATTTGAATGTTTTAAGAGTTGTCAGTGCTGCTTCTCTGGAGGCCTTGGAGCTCTTTTAATAGTGCTTTTCCATATTGAGGCGCAAAGCATGCTATCATTAAAATTTTGTCAATCTACATATAACTAGTTGGTGCCTCTAGGGAACCCAAACCACTTATTGTGTAGATAAATGATAGTGAAATTATGTTCACTTGGCAGGCAATTTCTTTCTTTTTTTTTTTCTTCCCCTCCATCTCTTTTTGAACCATCAGTCCACAGCTGTCGTGTTGTGCCACATTCTCATCTACAGTTTCTTCCACACACTTCCATCTCACTCCCTTTCTCTCCCTCTCAGTTCCAGAAAAGAACAGCCAGAAATAATTGCAGACGAGCCAACACCCCCACCCCCAAGTAACAGTGCCAGCCAACCCACCCCATTACTGCACCTCATGCCACTGGTACCATGACGACTGCTTATGTTGTGCAAAAGCCAATACCCTGCACCAACCCAGTTTTGCTCTCTAATAGACTAATGCAGACATCTTACATTTTGGTAAAATACTTTGGCTTTTTGTCAACGTTAAACATCTGATTTATTTATTTGTTTTTAGTCATCTACTATTCATATAAAAAAAAAAAATGAATATTTCTCTTTTCTTTTTTCAGCCATTTTTCTCAGGCTTACAGCAGGATTGATAGTGACCTAGTTGCACATTTCCCACAAGCCCCCTCCTCTATATTCTTGAGAGTGCAGCTGACAGCATAATGCATTGGCTGGAAGGTGGGGCTCTGTCTGGATCAAAGTGGGAGCTTACGTGTTTGTAAGCTTTTTTTTCCATCCGAGTGTGAATTGACTAGCTGGAAGTACAGATATTCAGTGTTACCCTGTGAAGGGCATGTTTAAAAAAAACAAACAAAACAACAACACATGTCTGTATGTATGTCTGTATGTATGTATGTATGTATGTATGTATGTATGTATGTATACATATCAAACAGTGACCTGACCTAAAATAGAAATACAAA
>JBAMYA010043308.1:0-13531 GCA_037176975.1 Arrhamphus sclerolepis
TGTGCACAAGGGTGACTTGGTGTGACTGTTGCTCTGTCAGACAGCAAACAGAGGCATCAGGCACCTGAGAACGTTCAGACAGATAAAGGTGAATAAACCCCCCCTAACCTTCCCTTGCCCCCCCATCACCTGTAGACAGCCCCGCCCCCACTCACCTTTAAAGAGGTAGTCGTACTCGTCCTCCCTGTTCGTCATGTTTCTGCTACGTCTCTGAACAAAGTTATGTTTTATTGAGAAACTCGGACACCAACCGACCACCGTCCTTGGTTCTGGTCTTAACAGTTCTGGTTCCGTCCGTGGTTCTGGTTCCGCCCGTGGTCTGGTAGTTCCGGGTAACAGTGGAAGTTGAGAAGTTAGCCAGAACCCAGAGAACTACCGTCTTCCTCCTCTCCCTCTCACTCTTTGCTACGTTACCCAGGCTCTGACGTAACGTCAACTCTTAACCCCGCCTCCCGCTCACTCCAATTGGTCAATAACTGAGCGACACGTGTCATTCTCGCTGACCTCATTGGTCCTCTTGTTGCCGCTCACAGTTTAGCTGCCGGTCGTTAGGCTGGATGACGTCTGCATTCCTGTGCAGCAGCTGGTACCGAGGAGCTCAGGTGAGATTCATCCAGGTGGGATTCATCCAAGTGAGATCCGAGTCAGTTCAGGTAAGTTCCAGGTAAGTTTGCCGCAAGAAAGACTCACTACATAACATTAGATGCTGCAGTTCCTCCACAGACCACGAGGGACTGCAGTAACACAGTAATCTTTGCATTTATGCTATGTAGGCTTCCACACAAATGCAGTCTTACCAGATCCACTTCCTCCTAAGATTTATTTCTGAAACTTGTGTCTCTGTATGACCACACACACAGCTATTAGGCTGCTATTTTTTCCTCTATTTTGCAAGAGCTGATCATAGATGAATACGAGCGGCTATGGTCGCTCGACAGTAGTCAGCTCTTCTGATAGCCGCTACACTGAGTTGATGTATCGGCGGCTAAAGTCATTGAACAGAAGTTCAAGCCAGCTCGTCCGCCAGTGAAACATCGCT
Source organism: Arrhamphus sclerolepis (assembly GCA_037176975.1). Taxonomy (NCBI): domain Eukaryota; kingdom Metazoa; phylum Chordata; class Actinopteri; order Beloniformes; family Hemiramphidae; genus Arrhamphus; species Arrhamphus sclerolepis. The sequence goes on from JBAMYA010043308.1 coordinate 1,040, forward strand.
GCTGTGCACAGCCGTACAAACACAGTCATACCATATTCACCCACTCCCCAACTTCTTCCCAAACTTTATTTCTGAAACATGTCTCTGTGTGACCACAAACACCACTATTTCTATTTTATTCTCCACGTTCATGGAGGTCTGATCATAGACATTAGGTCTACGACCACTAGAGGCTGCAGTTCCTCTACGAACCACTAAAAGTTGTAGTTCTTTTAGCAATGGACTCGTGACCTGTCCAGGGTGGACCCCTGCCTTTCACCCGAAGTGAGCTGGGATAGGCTCCAGCAGACCCATGTGACCCTGCACAGGACATAGCGGGTATAGATGATGGATGGATGGATGGATGGATGGATAGTACTACAGTGGAATCTAACGGAGAACCTGAAAGGGCAGGCCACATCATGACAGTTAGTTGAAGCTCTGCAATAAGTTGCACACGTCAGACATAACTGATGAAACATTACAGAGCAGATACGTGTTTCATGTTCGTAGCTCTGAACTAAATCTCATGGAGCTTCTGGACACAAATAGACATAAATACCAGACTTTATATTTCACATTCATCTCTTTAAACATGGGAATTGCATATTTTATTTAAACTTCAGATTGTGTTTCTTAATGTGTCAGCTGATTAAATGACCACGCTGCTTATCTGTAAAACTGCTCGTAGAATCTTTGCCACACGTGTAGATTCTACTGTTGATCTTACTGTAGATGTAGATTCTACTGAAGGTGTACATTCTACTGTACATTCTACCGTACAGTAGATGTAGATCCTGTGGATTCTACTGCAGGTGTAGATTCTACCATAGAAATAGGTTCTACAGTAGATGTAGATCCTACTGTAGATTCTACCGTAGATGTAGATCCTGTGCATTCTACCGCAGGTGTAGATTCGACCGTAGATGTAGGTTCTACAGTAGATGTAGATCCTACTGTAGATTCTACCGAAGGTGTTGATTCTACCGTAGAAGTAGATGTAGATTCTACTGTAGATTCTATCGTAGAAGTAGATTCTACAGTAGATGTAGATCCTGTGGATTCTACCGCAGGTGTAGATTCTACTGTAGATGTAGGTTCTACAGTAGATGTAGATTCTACCACAGGTGTAGATCCTACTGTAGATTCTACCATAGATTTAGATTGTAATTTAAATTCTCCTATAGATCCTTCTTTAGATGTAAATTCTACTATAGATGTAGAATCTGCTGTGGATTTACAGTAGATGTAGATTCTAGTTTAGACTCTAACAGCTCTACGGTAGCTTCTAATGTAGATTACCATAGTTTCTAATGCAGATTCTATCGTTATTTTTTATACTTGGTATTGGCAGCTAGATATTGTGATAGAGTATTCTGTGTGTTAACCCTGGAAGTCCCCAGAGTTTATAGTTGTCATTGCGGCGTTCCTGTGAGGTTCGATGCCTCAAAGCCACCAATCTGAAGTAAAACAATCAAATATGTTTATCATGGAGTTGAACTTACCATAGAGAATCATGTCATGTTGATACATGTTATCATTATGAAAACAATCTGACTTTAGTGCAAGTTTACATTTATACATGTAAAAATCCTTCACTTATTCAGGGACTAGACAGCATCATGACACCAGGTCAGAGAATCAAATTCAGACATTTTCTTGAGGTTTTATCAGTGAAAACACCAATATTTTGTTATAGAGACTAGTGAGACACATCAGGTAAAACATTGAAATAAATCTTTTATTTCTCAGTGTTTTGGAATCAGTCTTATCAGCTGGAGTGGTTTGGGTTTGTGTTTAGCTGTGACAGCATACATGTCAAACCATTTAATAGTCACATGTCATTAATAATTTAAAAATAAAGCATGATGTGTTTTTAAATATTTTTAATTTTATCTAGAGGTGATACTTCTTGCAGTTGAAAGTTTTGCATTTGACCTTTTTGAAGACCTTTGAAATGTTTGGAAGTATGTTTCCTGCCATATCTGCTCACACCTTCTGGATGGTCCAACCACCATGAAACTTTATAATTTAATTTCAGCGCCCTGACATCGCTGTGTCCCAAACTTCTCATCAAGCTTCTAGTTCTTCGGAGGTGAAGATGGTTTCTAGTTGAAGCTAAAGATGCTCCTGAGAGGTGCAGCTGTCAGATGTTCCTGCAGCACGGCTTCTCCTCCTGCGCTTGGTCTTCTTTGGAGGTGTTCAGGGACACGGCATTCATGGAGCCTCGTACCACCTCCTTGCTGCTCACTTTTCTGTGTATTTCTACAGCATAAATTTAACAGTTATTATGTATAATATGAAGAAGAAACAAGTCCAGGGCTGCAGAAAAGTTAAAAGAAGATGACAAGAAGAACACAACCAATAACCAGGCAAAGGTGTTGAATCAGTCAATCAAATGGCTTATTTAGGACTAAAGAAAATGTTTTTTTTCCACATGATTTTCTATGAAAACTGACAGGAGCTGAGAGCTTTTTAGCTGCATTTTCACAGTAAAACCAGACAGTGAAAATCATAAAATGCACATTTGTTTGGAAAGTAAAGACAGGAAGAAGAGAGCAGTCATATCAACCAATAATGGAAATACTTAAGAAGTGAATACCTGCTAAGACATTGTTGAATGCTGCTTCCACATTAGTTGATGCCAAAGCAGAGGTCTCCAGAAACAGCAGGCCTTTCTTCTCTACAAAAACATAACTTTTATCAAAAAATAAATTTAAAATCAAAATCATTTCAGTTTGCCGATGTTGTACCTGCAAAGTCTTTGGCCTCCTGCGTGGGTACAGATCTCTCTAACTCCAGGTCACTCTTGTTGCCCACCAGCATGATCACAATGTGGGGGTCCGCATGGTCATACAGTTCATTCAGCCAGCGCTCCACACTCTCGTACGTTAGGTGTTTCGTGATGTCGTAGACTAGAAGAGCTCCAACAGCACCTCTGTAGTACCTGTCGGGACATACGTGTACAACTCAGAGCTCGTAACATGATGCTGCCATGAATTCAGAAACATCACAGACACTTCAACAGTTCCTGGGCCCAACATATGACCTCTGGAGGAAACCAGAGGCATGAAAACAACCTTAGCTACTGGTGGCTGTAAGAACACATCTTCTACCCAACGGTCAGCTTCAAACATGGCGGTTAATGTATCGATGAGGCGGTGAACGAGTCAGATGAGCTGGTGAACGCCGTAGACAAACTCATCAGATGAGTTGCTGAACACGGCAGACACAACTGATTCTAATGAATGGATCTTTAACAGACTGATAACAAGCTGATAGTGATCCATTCATTAGAATCACAACTGGATGAGGCATTGAACCCATCAGACGAGGCAGTGAGCGAGGCAGTGAACGCGGTGAATGCCTCAAGCAAGGCTGTGAACATGTCTGATGAAGTGGTGAACGCTGTAGATGAGACAGTGAACTCCTCAGACTAGGCGTTGAGCGCATCAGGTGAAGTGCTGAATGAGTCAAACATGGCAGTGAAGGTGTCAGATAAGGCGATGAATGCATCAGATGAAGAGCTGAGCGCAGTAGACGGGGCGTCAAACGCATCAAATAAAGCAGTGAACGCAGTAAAGGCCCGGATGTGTCTACAGTCTGAGATTAGGCCCAGATGGGTCTGCAGTCTGGGATTAGACCCAGATGGGTCTGCAGTCTGAGATTAGGCCCAGATGGGTCTGCAGTCTGAGATTAGGCCCAGATGGGTCTGCAGTCTGGGATTAGGCCCAGATGGGTCTGCAGTCTGGGATTAGGCCCAGATGGGTCTGCAGTCTGGGATTAGGCCCAGATAGGTCTGCAGTCTGAGATTAGGCCCAGATGGGTCTGCAGTCTGAGATTAGGCCCAGATGGGTCTGCAGTCTGAGATTAGGCCAAGATGGGTCTGCAGTCTGGGATTGGGCCCAGATGGATCTAGAGTCTGAGATTAGGCCCAGATGTGTCTGCAGTCTGGGATTAGGCCCAGGTGGGTCTACAGTCTGGGAAGTGTTTGCTCTGTCGTCAGTCCAGATGTCTACAAATGTCTCTGGCGTATACAGCTGTGACAGCTGGTGTTACTCACGCAGAGGTGATCGCCCGGTATCTCTCCAGGCCAGCCGTGTCCCAGATCTGGGCCTTGATGGTGAATTTGCTGAGCTGGACAGTCCTGGTGCTGAATTCCACTCCGATGGTTGTACGACTGTCGTGGTTGAACTCATTTTTAGTGAAGCGGGACAACAGGTTGCTCTTCCCAACACCAGATTCCCCAATAAGAACCACTAGATAGATAGATAGATAGATAGATAGATAGATGGATAAGTCAACAGCATCAGACAGGAAACAGGAGGAAGGACCTCATGAGCTTCATGACCTCCTTTAAATGTTCTGAATGTTCTCTCAACCCTTCAGCTCAAAGACTTTGTTGATTGTAAGTGGAAGGTGAAACCAGTTAAGCTTGTCGTCCTGTTAGTGGTGGGTCAAAACCAGATATTTCTGCTCCTCATGGTGGTGGTGGGTCATTGCCAGACCTTTCTGTCCTCTGGTGATCAAAACCACATGTTTCTGGTCCTCTGGTACTGGTGGGTCCATACCAGATGTTTCTGGTCCTCCTGGTAGTGCTTGGTCAATACCAGATGTTTCTGGTCATTCTGGTGGTAGGTCAGGTCTGGTGGTGGTGGTGGGTCGGACATCTCTGGTCAGCTGGTGGTGGATCAGACATTTCTGGTTCTCCAGTGATCAATGCCAGATGTTTCTGGTCCCTTGGTGGTGGTGGGTCAATCCTCCTGGTGGTGGTTGGTCAATACCAGATGTTTCCGGTCCTCTGGTGATCAAAACTGCATGTTTCTAGTCCTCCTGATGGTGGTGGGTCAACACCAAATTCTGGTACTTCAGGTTGTCAACATTACATGTCTGAGACTCTGACTCATGGAGAAACCAGGACTACAGCAGCAGAGGGATTACCAGGATGAGGTGCTCCGCTCCTGGCTCAGGTTCTTGTGACATCTGAAAGCCTTTAAACTGGGTGTGATCAGGGTTGGTTAATATCACAGTTACAACATAAAAGTGTGGCGCAACAGCAGCCGAGTATCAGCAGCTGTTTTCTTCTTCACCAGCTGAGGAAAAATGTAGAACTTCTTTAATTGTAAATGTTCTTCAAATGTTTTCCATCTGTTAGATTTTCCTCCAAGATGATCCACTAATGAAGATCTGGGTTCAGTTACTTTAGTGCAGGGACGTCCAAACTCCAGTACTGGAGAATACTGGCCTGCATGTCTTAGATAAATGGTTAACAGACTTGTGCAGACCTAGAGGACCAGCTGATGGAGATCTACTCAGGCAGAAACATCTAAGACAAGCAGGACAGTTGTTTTCCAGGACAGGGTTGGGACACGCCTGATTTAGTATTTTCTAATCCACTATTTTAACATTCATGTTATCTGCTGAATGACAGCTGCTGAAAATAGAGGTAGATATTTGGTATTTGAGGTATTTTGGTATTTGATACAATACCAGAGTAAAGTTCCTGGTTCTCAAGAATTAATTTTGAGATTCAACGTTTAAACTTTAAACACCAAGAATTCTGACATGTTACAGAAACAAAATATCAAAGGCTCAAAAGTTCAAAAACATCTTGTAAACCCCCATATTGTCAATAAACATAATAAACTCTGTAAAAGCTCATAATTAAGCTGCAACAGCATTGAGAGTTACAAATCAACACATAGAAAATGTTTTCCAGCTGTCATCAACCTGCACTTTCACCTGAACTCTGTTGTCGTGGCAACATTGTTCTCTTGCATTTCAGGTTACTGGATGACCGCACTGCTCATTTCCACATTTCCTACCCAACTACTGAGTAACTTCTTAAACAAACACTGCTGGTCTCTATGGAAGCAAGAATGCACAGATCTGCTGTGGCTAGAACCTAAAGTTCACGCTCACATAGATCTGCTGCTAACCCATCTGCTAGTAGTTGGTAGAGGAACTGCAGCTTCTAGTGGTTGGTAGAGGAAACGCAGCTTCTTGTGGTTGGTAGAGGAAACGCAGCTTCTCGCAGTCTGTAGAGGAACTGCAGCCTCTAGTGGTCGGTAGAGGAAACGCAGCTTCTAGCGGTCTGTAGAGGAACTGCAGCTTCTAGTGGTCGGTAGAGGAAACGCAGCTTCTAGCAGTCTGTAGAGGAACTGCAGCCTCTAGTGGTCGGTAGAGGAACCGCAGCCTCTAGCAGTCAGTAGAGGAAGTGGAGCCTCTAATGGTCAGTAGCAGAATTGGATCCCAACGATCGGTACAGGAACTGCAGCATCTAGTGGTCAGTAGAGGAACTGCAGTTCTTATTGGGAACATGTTACGATAAAATGACTGACAACCAACTTGAAAACTTTGTGCAGATCATTCAGATCAGTGGCGCTCTGTGACATCACAGGTCCAGATGAGAGCAGAATTGTCCACATCATGATGTGTTTCTCTAACCTGGAAGCAGGTAGCACAAAGCTGTAGCTCTGATTGGTAAAAAGATACAGGTGGGTGGGGCTGAGCTGCTTGCTCTGCCGCTAAAATGAGCTGTTATCAACTGCACTCTGATATTTGAACTAAAACATCAGCTGGGTTTCCTTCAGACTTCAGGAAGTCAGTTAAACAGTTTAAACATGTCAGAAGTGAATCAACCTCCAGCTTCTTCTTCATGAAGATCTGGTGGGGGCAGAGCCTCCATGTTTGTTTGTTTGTCTGTTGCTCTGCTTCCTGAAACTGAAGTTAATCAGAAATGCCTGGAAGCTGAATTTAGTTTCTACTCACCTTTAAAGACAAAGTTGTATGCCTCATCTGAGCCCATCGTCTGTCCAGGTCCTGGCTTCTTACTGCAGCATGAAACACCAGTCCGGTCCAGAAACCACCTGGTTCAGACCTCGACCAGCTGACCCTAAAATCCTCTAGACCTGTAGACCCTTGTACCTTCAGGTAGACCTATAGATCCTTAAATCTTCAGGTAGACCTGTAGACCATCAAACCTTCAGGTACACCTGCAGACCCTCAAACCTCCAGGTTGACCTGTAGACCCTCAAACCTTCAGGTAGACCTGTGGACCTTCAAACCTCAAGGTAGACTTGTAGAGCTGCAGCTTCCTGGTCTTCTGTCTGAACTAACTGAGCTGTTTGAACAGGAGCTGCAGGGGCGGGGCTTCAGTCAGCACAAGAGGAGGTGTGTCTTCACAGTGATGTCACTGGAGGTGGGACAGGTAGATACCTGTCAGACAGCTCCTGGTGGATGTTGGAACAGATCAGGTGTCACCAGGTGAACCACACTGAACCTCAGGAACGTTTCCAGGAAACTGACGACGCTGCTCTTCTTCTTCACTTCAAAATAAACCTCCTTTTCCTGCTCTGGATCCTCATCTGTTGGTTTCATATTACTGCTTTCTAGTTTTAATTTGTTTTCAGTTTTCATTGCTTTCTAATTTTTTACTGTTTATTATTTTTTTTTTTTTTACAGGTTTCTAGTTTTTAACTGGTTTTCATTAACTGGTTTCTAGTTTTTACTGGACAGTGACATAGAGGCAGCTGTAAAACAATTACAATATGACAACAGTGAATTTAATCAAGAACTGTGATTTTTTTTTTTTATCATAAACATAGTACTGCTGCTTTGAACTGACAACATGAAAAATGTGAAGATGAAGTTAAGTTTGAAAAAGAGTATGTGATTTGAGTTTTTAATTGATTATTTACATAAAATTAACTAAAAACCTCAAAATATTTCAACTGAAAAAAGTTTATTTGATTTGATTTCAGTTTTGAAATCAATTTAATACCATTGAAGAGATTCAACAAAAACCCATTTAAAGTTGTTTTTTTAAAAAAAAATTAATATCAAGGACCAATATCAAGTTTTTCAGTCAAAGAAAATAAGTGTTTTATAATGTAAAATTAACATTTTATACATTTTACGCAGTTTTTGGGGGTCCATGGTGAGGTCCATTAGACGGGGTCAATCACGAGGATCCATTAGGGAGGTCCATCACAGGGGTACATCATGAGGGTCCATCAGAGGGGTACATGGGGGTTGGTGGGTTGTCAATCACAAAAGTACATTGCTGGGGTCCTGGGCATCCATCAGGTGGGATCCATCATGGAGGCATCCAACAGGGGATCCAAAAAACAATAAAACAGCTGATGAAAGTTCCACAGAATAAACAAAATGGGACGATGGATAAGGGAAAGGACGGGTTTTTCTTAATTCCCATTGGTTGACTTATCTATGTGGACGTGTCTGATTGGTTGATTTGCGTAGTTTCTATTTAACATGTCTTCTAATAGCTGAAAAGGTTTCTGGTAAAACAAGTGTCTCCTGCAGCTGGAGTCTCGTCGCTATGCAGAAGGGACTGGACTCATCCAGTACATGATACCAGAACCAGTAAACGGGTCATGAACAGAAGCAGTTTCACATGAAAAACAAGATGATCAACTAACATGTTCACTGATACCAGAACTGCCTAAGACAGTCATTCTCAAACTGTGGCACACCACCTCCCTCTAGTGGTAGGTGGGGAAATTTAAAAAAACAAGCTTTTTTTAAAGCATAAATTAATTTTAAAAATGTATTACAACGGGATATTGAAAAGCTAAACACAGCACATGAAATATATCATGTTAAAATACTTTTGAAATTAGTTTGTTTTTATTTTATTCACCATTGGGCTACTTTAAATGCTAGTTGAACCTTCATGTACCTGCATGTCATTTACATCAGCTGTGATTGGCTATAATCACTACTAGAAATGTATCATGTACATGGGATGATAAGCGGAAGTGAATTTTAGAGAGTGGTTCAATAACACTTAAATATTTGCTCTTAACCATAACTATTACACATACCTACAGGTGAAGAAAAATAACTGGTGAGTTGAAGTCTGATCTTTACTCAGTAAAAAGTTAACTTTATTCAGACCTGACCAATTTATTCCAAAATAAGCACTGGTAAATTTTATTTACCCTCAAAATGCTCAGAGGTGAATGTTTCTGGTTTCACCTGTAATGTTGACTTGTAAAGACACTGAAAATGATGTCAAATGTCACGTATGTTGTTATATCGACACACTGCTCTGATCGTTCATAAGGAACTACGTTCTGCTCAGATTGGTCACACATTGCATTTTTGTTTCTGAAAACATTACCATGGAATTGTGTTTATTTTTAAAATAGACGAGTTATTTGACTGGTAGAAAAAAGTTCTTATGGCTTAATGAGGACAGTTTCATTATCAGTGAATATATGAATTCCAGATGTTAAACTTGCTGTGTGTAGGAGAGAGAGAATGGCTGAGTCCTGGAGTGTGTGAGAAATATTCAGAAAAGCTTAAGCTGATACCCCTTTATACAGCATTACTGACTATAGTCAGTACCAACACAACATCTGCATGTGGACCATCTGAGATGTCAATGGAGCTCCACGTGTCCCCTGCATGTGTGGTTTCTGAGAAGACACTGTTGGGTTAGTTTACATGAAATGACATAAAACCAGACTGCAAGACCTGAATCAAAATTTTTATTTAACATCTCTGAAACACAACAGAGTTTAACAACGCTAACTTCATGAGAAGTTTCCACATCTTGGTCAACACGTGTTTGAAGCTGCTGGTCCAGAACGTTCAGTTTCTGTGAAATGTTGACACTTGAAGAAAGAATCATTTCTGTAGGGTGTCACAGAAGGATGTCCTGGACCAGGAGGACAGAAGACACGCAGAGCTGAATCAGGGAGACAGACAACACACAGAGCTTCATGTCCACTAGGACGCAGCCACCTGAGTTAAGGGTTCCTCCAGGTACTCCACCAGAGCCTCTGCCTGCAGAGATGAAGAGGAGCATCTTTCATCTGAGACACCTGTTGCCTAGCCACCTACTGAGATGGGAAACCTGCTACCTAGCAAACATCTGAGACAGGTAACCTGCTGCCTAGCAACCAGTTAAGACAGGTAACCTGCTGCCTAGCAAACATCTGAGACTAGTAACCTGCTGCTTAGCAACTAGCTGACCTGGTTAACCTGCTACTTTAGAATACTCATCATTAAAGAAGTTGAACCAGCGTCAGAGGTCAGAGGTCACCTTGGCCTTCAGCATCCCGAAGCCCACCGTCTCTTTGGCGTACATGCACAGCAGCAGGTTGGCGACGCGGGTGATGGCCACTCTTCCCTCCTAACAAAACAAGATTTCAGAAAAAGATTTAAAATGGTTTGAACTTCTTGTTTGCGTCAACCTGACGGTTTCTGGATTCATCAACAACGCCTGATGCCAACAATAAAACTGATTAAAGGTGTTTTAATATTTCTGTTGGACCTGAATTTTATCAAAATTACATGTTTTTATGAGAAAACTGAGTTTTGCTTCATACCTTGATTGTGCAGTTTATAATTAATTATTAACTTTATTAATGGTTTTATATTTCCTGTGCAATAAAACCCTGGAAAACTGTTCAGTAAACCCACCTCCAGCTTCTGACATGTTAATACAACCTGATTCTGTTAAAGCTGCTGATTTACTCAGTGTGTTCATAAGTTTTTTAAATCTAACTGGATGATTAATGTTATTCAATACCGCCTGGTTTAATCTACAGTCAATCCTGGTTTAATTCTCAGTACAACCTGGTTTAATTCACAATACAAATAGGTTTAATCATCAACACAACCTGATTTAATCGAAAGTACAAACAGGTTTAGTCTACCGTACAACCTGATTTAATCTACCATACAACCTGGTTTAGTCTAGCCTAAAGACTAGTTTAATCTTCAGTAAAACCTGGTTTAATCTACCATCCAACCTGGTTGAATCCACATAACAGCCTGATTTAATCTACTATCCAACCTGGTTTATTCTTCAATATAACCCAGTTTAATCGTACCATGCAGTCCATGAGGATGAACCTAAGCTTGTCCTCGTTGAAAGCCTGGTGGCCGTTCTTGTCGTAGGCCGCCCAGATGTTGCTGGCGATGGCAGCTGTGACTCGTGCATCGGTGTCACCGTAACCCGAGTAAGCCAGGAGAGAACCTTCGTTGTTCAGTAACCTGGTGAAAACATGGTTCAAGCTACATTACTGCTCTGAGGTTGGATAAACATCTAACTTTGTGTCCAACATTAAACACAAATGTAAAAACATAATCAGAAAAATCTGACGGCTGTGGTACTATGACACAAATACATCCTCAACTTATACCCCCAGAGTTCATTGAAATTTAAAAAGCGTTTTATATCTGATAGTCATCAGCATAATGATTATAGTAAAGGCAGTGGTTAGATCCAGCAGGAGAAGAAGCACGTGATCACTAGAGTCAGTAAACATCCACTAGTGCTGTTTCGGAGACCTGCCTCCATCACGTGATCAGAAGAATCTTGTGGTCAGTACCCAGGTAACCAAAGATCCTCTGACCCTCAGTCAGCTGACTGAGCTCTGCAACTTTGAAACCAGGTAGGAAGACCCCCAGACACCAGGCTGGTCCAGAAAAGACTCCAACAGTGCACAGACAACTTTTCAGAAATAAAAGGCAGATTCAGCCAGAAATGATCCAAAAGTTTGATCGAGGCTGACCACTGCTGTTTCATCAGCTGCTGCCCAGCTGTTAACCAGTTAAACCAGTACTTACAGGGTGCTCTGGACTCCGCTGGTGTTCGCCTGACTGAGAACTTGCGTCAAAGCTTTCGGTCGTAACATCGCTGCTCGCCACCACCGAAGAACAAAAATATACAATAAAAACACAAAATATGTTCTAGAGACGGTCTAAATGTGAAAATATGTCCCAGATTCGGTCTAAATGTGAAAATATGTTCCAGATACGGTCTAAAACTCAAAATATGTTCCAGATACTTTCCAAAGAAGTTCTAAAACTGTAAATTTATCGGCGTAAATATTCTGTCCAAGATATCGCAGTCAGGTCGGCTGACACTACTGTTTTTTTCCGTTTCCGGCTTCCGCCGCCTTCGCAATGCACCGTGGGAATTGTAGTTCTACTGCATTGGCTAATACTTGGTTAATTTGAGACTTTTCAGACCACTTTGATCTCACATTAACGTTTTGTTTCAGTTATATTGTGGTTACAACTTTAGTTCTGCATTTCATTACATAGCATTGCTGCCAATGTCTCACCAGGATTTAATGAAAACGTTGCTACAATGGTGATCATTTCCATTTAAAAAAATAGATAAATAAATAAAAGTGGGATATTGTCATTTGTATGAAACGTTAAAATATCCTTAAACGTTCAGTGAAAAGTCATGTTAGTCAATATCATATAAACTCTTCATGATGTGAACAATAAGGGTTCTGAAGAGACTTAGGGTTTCAGACACCATTTTGACTGGAACTGGCTCCACACCCACTTCATCTACACGATGGTCAGTAGAGGAATTGCAGCCTCTATTGGTCAGCAGATTAACCAAAGCCTCTAGTCCAGGTGTCCCCAATTCCAGGCCTCGAGTGCGCCAGTCCTGCATGTCTTGCATGTTTCCCTGCCACAACACACCTGATACAAATGAACATGTCGTTAACAGACTTG
>JBAMYA010043309.1:0-13529 GCA_037176975.1 Arrhamphus sclerolepis
TGAATGAGCTTCTCTAAATCTGCTCTGGACATGAGATCTCTGACTCTGGAGATTTGTTTGAGGTGGTAAAAAGCTGTTTTAGTTACAGCCTTGATGTGGCTGCTGAAGTTCAGGTCTGAGTCAATTAAAATGCCAAGATTCTGATCCTGGGATTTAGTCTTGAGCCTTCTGGATTCAAGTTGGATGACAACTTGTTCTATTTTGTTACCAAATACAATTATTTCTGTCTTCTCCTGATTTAACCAAAGGAAGCTTGATTCCATCCAGCTATTCACTTGCTCCAAGCAGAGACAGAGGGAGTCTAACAGACTAGAGTCATTAGGTGAAAGAGCCACATAGATCTGAGTGTCATCTGCATAGCTGTGATCAGCACCATTACTGTTACGTTTGATCTGACCTTGGGGAGGCATGTAGAGGTTGAATAATAGTGGCCTGAGAATTGACCCTTGAGAGACTCCACAGGTCACTGGAATTAAGCTCAGATTTATTCTCACCAATGGAAACTACAAAGCTCCTGCCTTCAAGATAAGATCTGGACCAAATGAGAACTGGACCCGATAACCCCACTGTCAAGAATTGTAAATTTAGGAACCCAGAAATGCCATCCATGCACAGACGCTTACAGGTTTTAATTGAAAAAGAAAGGGCTGGACTGCTGATCTGGACACTGGACCACAGGGACTGATTAAAGATCTGAAGCAGAGAGAGGCAGGTGAGTGACAAGGGTAAGGCAGGTCAGCACAGTTTTATTGAGGATGAGATTGACCAACCTGGTGGGTTATAGCAGACATGATGAATATTTTCCTGGAAAAAGTGTGGTTCAGATAAGGATCCACATGGGTGACAGGATCTTCAGTGATTAAGTGGCAGAGTGGGGTCCAGAGAGCCAGGCAGGGGTCACACTACAACAGTCTGGGGACAAAAACTGGTTAGGTAGGACGTGGACAAAAACAGGGGAACAGAATTGTCCAAGAGCTTTGTTGAATTTGAAAGGGCTGGATCTCTTTGGCTGGATGCTTCAGATAATCTGGCACTAGTGCTGTGGCTGGGAAAGACTTATATACAGCTGGAGATGATTAGACAAACAGGTGAGCTGGGTTTGGTGATTTGGGAGTTTGAGGGTAAGGAGAGCGATGAGAAAAGCAAAATCAAAGAAGACATGACATGACTAGGCCAGGAACAGGGATCATGACACCCACCCAGTTTTCCAGTCTATCTGAAAGGATTTTTGTGGTCCACAGTATCAAAGGCTGAACTATGATCCAACAGCACCAAAACAGATGTTTTACCTGCTTCAGCGTTCAGATAAATATAATTTCAGACCTTGATCAGTGCTGTCTCAGTGCTGTGATTTTTTTCTAAAACAAGACTGAAATCTGTCTAAAAGACTGTTACCATTTAAGAAGGTGTTTGGTTGGATCAATGCAACTTTCTCAATAATTTTCCCAATAAAGAGAAGATTAAAGATGGGTCTGTAATTGCAATTCTTAAGGATCTAAGCTTCTCTTGTTCAGAAGGGGCTTGACTATTGCGTTAAGAGTCCTTCAAATGTTGATGATGAGGACAACTGAGCTCTACAATTGGGTGAAAGGATGATCGGCAGATTAACCACTGATACTGGAGGCTTTGTATTATGAATCATGTAGTACTTATATTTGCTAATATTTCAATTCTTATTATACTGTGTTTATGTTTTTCATTGTTGAACTTTGTAACAGTTTCCCTCCAAGATATTATGAAATAAAGTTGAAAATGACTGCGAGTTGAAAACTCTTTGGTACACACGCCTACACAGTGGAGATGGTTGGGGACTTCAGGAAGAACTCAGCCTCACCTACCACCACCATCCTCTGTGACTCCACAATTGACACTGTGGAGTCTTTCCCTTTCCTGGGAACTATCATCTACCAGGACTTGAAGTGGAAGCTAAACATCAGCTCCCTCATCAAGAAAGCTCAGCAGAGGATGTACTTCCTGCAGCAGCTGAAGAAATTCAACCTGCCAAGGTTAATGATAGTGCACTTCTACTCCTCCATTACCAAGACCATCCTCACCTCCTCCATCACCATCTGGTACGCTGCTGCCACCACCAAGGACAAGGGCAGACTGCAGCGTGTCATTTGGTCTGCAGAGAAGGTGATTGGCTGCAATCCTCTATCTCTCCAGGAAATGTACGTCTCCAGGACTCTTGAGGTGTGCAGGGAAATTGTGGCTGATCCCTCCCACCTCGGTCACAAACTCTTTGAGACACTACACTCTGTCAGGAGGCTGTGATCCATCAGGACCAAAACCTCACGCTACAAGAACAGTTTCATTTAAAGTTTATGCTGTAAATTGTCATGATTGGGGTTTGTTTGGTGTTTAGTTTTGTTAGGATCTTGGTTTGTCAGTGTTGGTGTTCTTGGTTCTGTTTGCTTTGACCTGGCTCTCTGGTTTTGTTGAAAGTCTGTGTTTGTCATGTTTTCTGTTTCTGTCAGCTTTACTTCCTGTTTACCTGTTTTATTTTGAAGTCCTGTCTGTGCCTAGTTATGCTCAGTTTGACTTTCATGAGCCTCTTCTCCCTGATTGTTTTCACCGTGTCTCATTATCCCTTGTCTGGTTCTTGCTGGTCAGTACTGTTTGCCTCCCATGTTCTTGAGTCCTATTTTCTCTGGTAATTTGGTTATTTTTCCTTGCTTTAGTCTAAGTTTTAGCTCTGGTTTTGCTTAGTTTTGGATTTAGGATTTTTCCTGCTCTTGCAGCATTTTTGGTTTCGGTTTCATTAAATATCACATTTTGGATTTCTCCGGCCTCCTGCCTGCTCTCCTACGTTTGGGTCCTCCACTACGTTACAGTAAATGGTGCACAGCCAATGCATGAGGCTGCCAGAGGAAATATTCTACAGTCCGCGTGAGGTTGCGGGTCCCACCCACAAGTGCACTGATCGCCAGCAACTCATTAGCTCAAGCTCCACCAAAATGAAAACATTATGCAGATTACATAATTAATTCCACATATGAAGATCATCACAAAACTGCCTTCTGACACCTGTGTGTCAAACCCTTGTCATGCTTAAACCAACTGTTCAATACAGCAATAAACAGTAAATAATTAAGAATAACAATGAATTAGACTCACCCATGAGGTTCACTTCTTGAAGTCGATGTGGTCCCAAATGTTTTATCTATAATTTCGGCTCAAAGCGTGAAGCACTAAATCACACTATGTCATGATTTGGGATTGTTTGGTGTTTGGGTATTATTGGGATCTGGGATCTTGTTTTCTTGTACCTGACATTTTCTCTTTCCATTAGATTTACTTCCTGTTTTATTTTGAAGTCCTGTCCATACCAGTTGCTTCCTGTCTTTCTAAATCCTGTGTTGTCTGGTTTTGCTATTTTTCCCTTGTATTGTTTTGTCCTCTTATTCGTGCTGAAGTTTTGCCATGTCATTGTAAAATAAATTCACGTTCTGGATTACACCTGCCTCCCGTCTCCTGCATCTGGGTCCAAAACAGCACGCACTGGTGAGGCCATGCCACTGGCCCATGATACAAAAATGCCACTGCTTCTACTTAAGTTAAGCATGTAGGAACTTTTGACTTTTTTGAGGGCTTAATTCGAACACACCATGAAATTTAAACTGAAAAAAATGATGCAGCAGGCAATTTTCTTCTCCCAGATCCTGACCAGGGCATCACTGAGCTCCTGGACAGTCTGAGGTGCAACCTGGCCTAAACATGATGTCCTAGAGGTGTTGTATTGGATTTAGGTCAGGTGAGCATGGATGCCAGTCAGTAGTATCAATTCCTTCATCCTCCAGAAACTGCCTGCATGCTGTTGCCTCATGAGGCTGGGCATTATCATGCACCAGGGGGAACCCAGGACCTGCTGCACCAGCGAAGGATCTAACAATGGCTCTAAGGATTTCATCATGACACCTAAGTGCAGTCAGGGTGCCATCATTTATCTTGTACTGGTTTGTGCGTCCCTAAGTGGATATGCCTCCTCAGACCAACACTGACCCACCACCAAACATGCTGAATAATGCTGAGGCGGCATAACGTTCACAGACCCTCAGGCCCCCCTCATCAAGTCTGTTTCTAATGTGACATCAGTAGCCTGGTGGAGGTAACTTTGTAGGACTCTGGCAGTATTCATCCTTTTCCTCCTTGCACCCTGCTGATGGGTGCTGACAGCCCTGTCAGGGACTGCCTGTGCTACCTCTGAAGCGTCCAGGTATCGCCTCATGCTACCAGTAGTGACACTGACCTAGTGAAATGCAAAACTGCTGAAAAGAAGTCAAAAAAAGATGAGGAAGGAAAATCTGTCTGTTGCCTCCCCCTGTAAAACCATTCCGGTTTTCTTCTCATTGTTGCTCCTTTAGTGCATCTGTTGTTAATATCATCAACACCAAAACAGATGACACTGATTAACGACCCCTTCTGCTACTGAACTGACCAGATCAATATCCCAGAAGTTTAACAGACTCAAAATAATACTCTGATTAAAAAATGTTACTTTAATTTTTTTGAGCAGCGTATATATTCAAACATCAGAAGAGATTGTGTATTATGGAAATAAGAGAATTGATTTAATTTCACGTAAAATGATGACTGTGAACTAATTTGTGTTGGTGGAGGACATTTATCCACAAACTAAAATAAACTCTCTCTGTCACCCCAGCTTTTAGTTGGTGTGTGGTTGGCGTGCTTGGTGTTAACATGTTGCATCACAGCGTGACTCTGAAACAGCAGTGTGTTGCCCAGAACAGATGACGTCAATCTGGACTCTGAATGACACACATGCAGGCTGACACAGAAAGGAGTCCACCTTGTGCGTCACACAGACTCTAAATGCCACCAGCCTCTCCTCTGTTCTCAGCTTCAACCTGCAGAATCAGCAGATTATAAAACCATATTCAAAGAATTTCTCAGCGTTTGCCTCCTATAATTATTTAACATCCCCACCACGTGACTGCTGTGGTTTTGTTATTAGCTTTCAAATACTTTCAGGTCTACAGTTTTCTTTAAAAACTGCATCATTGTGTGAAGCTGTTAACACTTATGTGTTCCTGAAGGCCATTTTTCCAGTCTCTGGAAGTATTTCATGGTCTGCTGTACCAGATCTAATAACGCCTGTACTGTTAGACTCCCTGAATCACTATTCAGCCAGATGTAATTTCAAATCTTCATTGGAGCAATTTCAGCACTGATGTGCACTAATGGCTGGTTGAAGTTGTCAAGAACTACTTTTTCAATAATCATACAGAAGTATGAACAGAAGGTTTGTAGATCAGTTCCATGTTGTTGATGCATTCAGGTTTGACTGATGTGTTCTGGTTCGTGGCCTTCAGCTTGATGCTTTGTAAACGAAGCATGCACCAGTCACTAAGATTGTGGAAAGGCTGCAAATGTTCAACCGTTCTATTTATGGTTAAAGTTTGCGGTCACACAGAGACGAGTCTCAAAGTTTGGAAGGAAGTGTTAGAGATAGTGGATGAATCTGGTACGACAGCATTATTATGTCGACAGAAACAAACGAGCTTGGTCGAGACCATGCTTCTAAATGTAGGTCCTGTCCAACTTCTGTCCAGTGAGAACCGACTCCCCTCTCTTTTCTTTTTGTGGCAAAGAGTGGTAATTATGGATGTAAAGGGCCAACAACACCACCTGGGAACTTGCACCCCACAATATAACAACCCAAAGGGCAAAACAGGAGTCTAAAAAGGACAAGTTCAGGACTGAGGAGGCAGAGACCATAGATTCAATAAGAAAGTTGTTTTATTGCTACACATTAATCAAAACTAAACCTACAAAAATGAGAAAAAAAAATGCAGACATCAGTGTGTGTGTGTGTATATATATATATATATATGTACGCACACACACACACACACACACACACATAAAAGGGATGTTTGACAAATAATTAAAACATTGAATATTAATAACTAGATGGGAAAAAAAATAACAAAAAACCCCACAAACAATAAACTAAGTGAGCTGGGGTCCTCAGTGGGAGGCAGACTACTAGTACAGTGCCCCTCCTCAGCAGCCTGGGTACAGCACTACAAAACAACACACACAGCATGCAATAAAAGTGCCGCAGTGCCTATTTTCATGCAGAGTGAGGTCCCCACCACGATGCCTAGCCTCCCACCTGATGACACCCAGTCTGCACTCAAACAAAAGGTTAACAAAATCTAACAGAATAAACAAAACCAACAACCCAATTAACAGTTTACATCAAAAACTCCAGTAAATAAACAAGCAAAATTGGTCAAACAAAAACACTCAAGTGAAAATACAAATGAGGCCAAAACAAAGGAAAATCCAACAGCAGCCACCTCCACAGACCAGCAAGTGAAGGAGGAGAAATTGGCCCAGCTGAGGCCTTATATGCTGCACCTGGGAAGGGGGAGGAGCTAGAAGGAGCCTAACTGAGCTTCCTGGCTGTATTCACCACACCCCACTACAATTTCATTTATCTCACTGGCTACTTTTCCATAGAACAGGGTCGATTTCATCCCGTGCCACATCGTCACCACGGTCACCGTTAAAAGGATGGTTATTCTTTATTTTCTCAACCAGCTATGTTGTCAGATTTCCTGTTAGTTCCTGGACTTGGTTGTAAAATAATAATTTAAAAAAACACAAACAAAATAACATATTTTTTGTGATAAAATGTTTCACAAAATTATGGGCCACTGGATGGTGCAGTTCTGTAAATAAAGGCCAATAGAGCATAAATATCTTTTTAAAAATCTTCCCAAAATATATGTCTTTTATCATAAAATTGGAGCTTTTGTAAAAGCTTTCTTGTAAAATCACAAATAGAAAAAAGAGATTTGGAGGCAAATTTTGAAAGACCAGACTTTTTATTTTGAACTACCAAGACTTCTTATCGTACAATCACAAATGTCATAAAATTGTGACTTTTTAACTTAAAATCCCAAGTTTTGTTTTGTTTTTTTTACATACAATTGCAAGAGTTGTAAAATTGTAAATTTTGTGTAATTTAAACATTTTGTCCTAAAACCAATCAGCAATTATCTGTTACCAAAAGAGTCAATTTTACAAAAATCATGACTTGTGACAAAACTCAGCAGCTTCCAGTTGTTGCAGCAAATGTTGTGTGATTGGTCAGAAATATGGCGTGGGCGTAGTTAATACGTAAAAAGGTGAAAGTACGATCAATGTAGCCAATTTGATGACTTTCTTGCTAAATATCGCGAGTTTCCAAATCCTCTTAGCGACTTTTTTTTGTCAAAAGTTACTAGGGACAAATTTAGTGACCTTTTCTGGTGTTAGTGGAGACTCCATGAGTAGTGGGTGCTGCTGTGAGAACTGTCCCATCCTGAAGCCCTCCCAGGTGGTCAGTTTTCCAGCACTGGAGGTCTGCACCACACCGTCTCCAGACTAAAAATTAACCACCCTGGTTTCCATTGTGGGGTTTAAATGTACATGTTTCTTCCCGTTTATCAAAAGAAAAAAAAAAAAGTAAAAAATGTTATAGTAATGTCAAAAAATGTTTAACTGTGACTTGTTGTAGGCTCAATATTCTAACATTATGTGTGCTGAAGTGGGAGGGTCTTTCTGTGAGTTCTGCACTAGAGATTCTCATATGTCCGGTCAGAACAAACTTTGTTCTTGAACTTTGTTCAGCATCGACAACAAGAACAAGTTGATGCTGGTTTTCCAGTTTTCATCATTCAGTCACTTTTTTTTTTCTTTATTCTACCTGCTGTTAAGCATTCAGAATGGATGTAAAGAGGCCCAGTGAGATCTGAAAGCAAAAAGTAGATGCATTCAAATCCTAAAATATCACCTATTTTAACCGGACAGAAGAGTCTGATCTGCCTTATGTTATTTACTGTTTTAAATATAGCAGAACACTTGAGAGAGAGAGACCAGTCTGGTTTTGGCAGCGTCTACATGGACTGTAAAGAACAGTCTGGACAACAGCGAGCTGCCAACATGATCACCTGGAGGACGTCCAAATGGAGAGGGTCCCTGGAGGCAGCATCATTAAAAAGCCTGTAAACAAATCATTCACATTCAGGTGATGAGTGGGAGTAATGGAAAAAACATTGTTGACTTTATTGTAGCTGAAGCACAGAGGAGAATCTATCTATAATCAAGAGGTTAATCAGATGTTCATATGAAGCTTCACCATCAACAGGATGTAAAGTCAATCAACAAACAAGGAAAAGACTTTAAATTTGACCTGACATCAGACGTCCTGTGCTGGAGAATAAACCACCAAAGAGTGTAGAGAAACGTGCCCGATTTCAGTAATGTTAAACTAATTATCATCACACCTGTTTGTCCCTCAATGTTGAGACTTTTTGAAATGATTCACTTATTAAACTGAACAGATTTCCAGCCATTTTTGATTCATATTTAAAATACCTTTACAGAGTTTCACACCCATTACACCTGCAGTTTTTAAAACACTAAAGAAAAATATCACATGCACACAACCTGCTGTTGTTATATCAAGTGTTTTCTCATTGGTTGATTTTCTATAAGCTTTCCATGAGAGACGTGGGCTGCTTCATGAACATACATCATGGACTCCAACCAAACTGTAAACAAAACTTTACTACGTCGATTTTCAACGATGAGTCCAGAAGTCCAGGCAGAATCTGATGTGAAGAATGAAATTTGTCTCTGTATATGACTTCTTCTGAAGCCATCCAGCAGGAAAATGTCCAAACCAAATACACAAACTTTAGTTTGCTCATTAACACATTGTATCTAATCAGCCAATCACATGGCAGCAACTCAACACACTCCTTCATTTAAGGGACTTTGAATGTGAGAATTTCAGAAACTGCTGACCTACTGGGGTTTTCGCCACAACCATCTCCAGGTTTACAGAGAATGGTTCCAGAAAGAGAAAAATCCAGTTATTGAGGTCAGAGGAAAATGGGCACACTGGTTGAAGATGATAGAAAAGGAAACAGGAACCCAACCAAGGTATGAAGAATAGCATCTCTGAACCTTGAAGCAGATGTTTTACAACAGCAGAAGGCCACACCAGGTACCACTGCTGTCAGCTAAAAACGGGAAACTGACACTACAATTCACTCAAATTCATCAAAAGTGGACGAAGAAGACTGGAGAAATGGAAGCAAAGGGTGGCTATTATAAAGAATATAAAATATAAAACATGTTTTGAGTTATTTCACAGTTTTTTGTTTGCTACATAATTCCAGATGTGTTCATTCACAGTTTGAATCTACAATGTAAAATGTCATGATAAAGAAACAAAGAAAACCATTAAATCAGAAGTATTGACCAAACTTTTAACTGGTAGTGTATATGAACATTATTCATCATTTGATTGGCAGCAGCTAACAGGTTATGTTTCATATCTTATATCAGCATTCTTAACACATACAAACTGTAGCCCATGTGACACACATTTCATTTAAAAAAGAAAAAAAAAACTTACTTTGGTCTTATCTGTATAAATAAACTCCATATGCTGATCCTCCTCCTTTTTTTTTCTTTTTTTTAGAGGTCTTCCTGTCTTCTTTCATTTTTAAAAGTTTCACTTACTCTGCAGCTGCATAGCTGAGTAGAATCTCTAGGCTCACTACTGCCCCCTACCATGAGGTGAGGAGGAGAACTCCAGCCTCACCTAGTGTCTTTCCACTGCAGTTTTAAGGTCGCTGAGCTCACAAAACAGGTTACATATATTATGTACTTCAGCTAAACTATGTAAGAGCAGGGGTGCATATGTTAAAATGTTTAAAAAATTTTTTTGGTGACATACAGTAAAACACTCCCATTGCATGGCAGAGCACAGTTTGTGAGGGATTGGGCAATCCAAGATGAGGCTCACCTTGTATCTCTACACAATATTTGAACACTAAATGAGAAAATTCAGCAATTTGGAATTAAAAAATGATCAAAATTGTTTAAGTTAAATGGAAAATTTGTTTATAGTTCAAACCACTGGATAAATATAACCATTTAATTTATTTGTTAATTTTATATTTTATTTTTTTCCATGATGACAGATGAGGCTCTGCCTCCCCTTCCTCTCCTGACCGCGCATCACTGACCAGATCTCAATCCAGTAGAGCAGCTTTGGGATGTGGAGGAACGGAGATTCTCATCACGGATGTGCAGCATCTGCTGATGCTTTTAAGTCAGTGTTGACCAGAACCTAGAAATAACAACACCAAGAAATAAGGCAGTTCTGAAGGAAAGAGACATAGAAAAAATGCCACCAGATTTCAGACAGGTTGACTGGTGACGAGGTCATCAAAAAACCAAATCAATTCTTTTCTGACTCAGCTATTTTGATGTAGATTCGCTGGGGTGTTTGGGGTCAATTTTAGGGTGACCAAACGTCCTCTTTTGTCCGCACATGTCCACTTTTTACATCCTGTCCGTGGCATCCAGTGGGGTTTTATAAATTCATGAAAATGTCCGCTTTTCACTGTTTTTCAAAGGATCGTTAAGCGTCTACTTAAATTGCCTGGTGCTTTGCACAGAATACTACGGTACTTTGTTGTGTGACGTAATTCCCAAGAGGCTGCCTTGTGTGTGTGACGCGTACACACACACACACACAGAGGGAGCAGAGCAGACAGTGCAGCAGCATTGCACACAAAATACCGAAGTGAAAGTGTAGCTTCACAGATGAACTGCAAAAAAAAAATTCCCACGTTATCGTCCAAGTTGGGGCAAGTGGGAGGCTGAGTGCACTGTGTAAAAAGCTGGAACATATGTGCTGCACTGGCATTATTTCCATGTTAGGCATGGAAAAATTTGTGTGTTGTCCTTTTTTTTGTTTTCTTTTAAATGAATGTCATGATCGTTTAGTTGTAGTTGCCAGGTAGTTCAGTGGTTAAGATGGTGGACTCCCGTACAGGAGGTTTTGGGTTCAGTTCTCAGTGTTGTAGTATGTTGTATACAGTCCCCTTGCTTTCTCTCTATCCAATAAAGGCCACCAGAAAATCTTTTAAAAAGATGCTGATATGACATATGAAGCCTAACCTGCTAACTACTGCTCACCAAATGGTGAATAACTGCTCTGTTGGGTAAATCTGATTCTGATGGAGTCAGTACCTCACCAGCCATGAACCTCATCACATGTCAGTGGTCATGAGGTATTATTCATGTTTACATATTAGAAAAATTTCATCTCAAACAGAAAAGGGATGATTTAAATAAATGTATGGTTTATAAAGCTATTTTGTCATCTTTGAGTATTTTTGCAGTATCTCCAAGAGGCCGGGTAGGTAAGGTCAGACTGACGAACACATATTAAATTAATAATACTTCTAATAGCAGCATCGTTTATTTATAGGTGACTAAAGGACAGTAAAATAAAAACACTACTGTTTGGTTCTGTGTATTGTCACAAAATATCACAACTTTGGTAAATGGCTTAAAATGGTTTACACTTATATAGCACTTTTCAACTGTATTTCTACAGAGCCAAAGCGCTTTACACTGTAGACCTTCACCCACTCACACACACATTCACACACCGGTTGTCTGCAGAGCTGCCATAGCATGGCGCTGGCCAGACAACCAGGAGCAACCGGGGGTTCAGTGTCTTGCCCAAGGGCTCTTTGGTAGGCACAGGAGGAACTAGGGCTCAAACCACCAACCTCAAGGTTCATGGCCAAACACTGACCCACTTTTGCAACTTTGGCATCATCTGTCCACAGGATATCGTTCCAGAAGTCTTGTTCGTTGTTCAGATGCAGCTAAGCAAAGCTGAACACTAATATTTAACATTCTTGCTGATGCTGTAGAGTCTGAGATGCAGCTCTGTCTTTTGTTTTTACAGTTTTATTTTTTAGAGCAGTGTCTGATCTTGGGACGTCCAGTCCTGGGAAGCCTGGAAATGTGTAGAATGTTTGATGTGAGTTCCCAGATCGTTGATTTCTTTCCGTCTTTGTCATTGCAGCTTTTCCTCCAGGCATCAGTGTGTTAACTCCATCCATGCTGCCTACGGAGAAAGTTCACCTGTTACTTCTTTTAGATCAAAACTCATAGTTTTGAAGACATGTAGCAGTTTATATTTATTTTAGGACTATTTCATTGTCCAGGTGTGTATTCCCTTTGGGCATGCAGATTATGAAAATAAAAAGTTAGAATAATAAAAATGCAGCTCATATGTAACCATAGTCTCCACAGAGGAGTCGTGGCTGCAGGTCTGACCGTAAACATAAGATGTTTGTTCCAGTAATCAACACATCTGCCTCCACATCTGGCTTTGGTTTCATCTCCTACAGTAAAGGAAAAGATAAACAGGTTACAGCTGTTCTGATTCACCAATTACACCTGTTTTTTTTTTTGTTTTTTTTTGTGGTAGGAGAAATGAATGAAGCCAGTTCGCAGTTGTCTGAGTGACCTGACGCCAGCAGCTACCTGGAAGTGTTTGGCTCAGCTCGCTTTGATTTTAAAGGTGTGGTTGGTCTCATTTGATGGATTGTTTGCATTTCTTATAAATCCCAGCATCTCCATGACTAAGGCTGTCTCACAGGCTCCAATTTTTTTAGGTCCTTCCAGGAAACAGAAGGTAAACAACATTTGTCATGTTTTTTGAAGGTGCAGTTCCTACCTCGGCCAGCAGGGGTCACTCTGGATCTGTGGTCCTCTCTCTCGGTGGTCCCTTATATCTTGTTTTACGGAGAAAAGATAATATATTTCAGCTTCTTTCACTGTAGTTCCCTTAAATATTTTATTCTTTAATTATGTCCTTAAAAATGAATATGTTCTATTAAAAATCAGGAGGAATCACTTGTCTAATCTGACCTCATCTTCCTCTTTCCTCAGCTTCATTCTGTTAAATTAGAAATGTCTCCTTCATTCTTACCTGTGTCCTCCTTGTCCTTGCCTGAAGGACCCCTCCTACTTTTCCCTCCATTGTTCTCAAATCTGCCTGTTTTATTACTTTTTATCTTCCTCATTTCTCTTCTCTTCATTCTCTTGTCTTCTATCTTCTCATCTCATTTGAGACTACATACGAGGAAAGTTTTGTCAGCTTGTTTAATCTCCTCTCTGACAGTTTATTTGTTAACTTTTCTTAAATTTATTTTCCTGATCCTCCCTCTCTTTTAGTTTGTGATATTTTTGGAGGAACAAAAGAAGGGCATGTCCACACTGAAAAGAAAAACAAAACAAAACAAATCACTTGATTAAATACCAGAAATAAACAAGTAAAATTCTAAGTGAAAATGTCTGAATGTCAGTGATGCAGCAGGAGATTTTTGCTTGACAATAATTCTTTCCAGTTTACATCTGGTACACATTCAAGGGCTTAAACAAAAGAAAATCTCGATTTTAGATCAAATTACTTGAAAAAAAAACAATGCTTAAAATCAGCAAATAACTATTGATTCTGGCTCTAAAAAATGAACACCCAGGAACATGCACAGGAAAAAAAATACATTATTAAAATAAAATTTAAAAAAATAAAAAAAATAAATAAATTAATTAATACAGTTGAAAGGCAATGCGACCAAATATTAAGGAAATGTATGTACACGTACAATTAATAAAAAAAAAAAAAAAAT
>JBAMYA010043310.1:0-13529 GCA_037176975.1 Arrhamphus sclerolepis
AAGAAAAACTTCCCCATTCCAAAATCGGTGTTTGGGTAAAGAAGCACAAGTTTATAAAATGGCAATGTGGTGTTTGAAGTTGTATAGTGTAACAGTTGAAGCTTTGACAAGAAAAATCATCTGATGACATTATACAACTTTAAACAGCACATTGTCAGTTTAATAAATTGCCTCTGAGTCATTATATTTGAATTGTTCATGTGTGTGTCTTGATCTTTCACAGCAGGTTGTTAAAGTGATAATTACTCTCTCCAGTTCCACGGGTCCTTGAAGTGCGTACAGTTTACAGTAACATCCAAGTAGGACTGTTAATGTCCACTCACATACACATTAACTTAATGTCATGCACTGCACATATGGGTAGAGCCTCCATGAGCCACAGGATATAAAAAATGATTGGGATGGCCCAAAAAAAAAAAAAAAAAAAAAACAGCTCAGGGATCAGAGGAGTTGGAGGACCCCAGAGAGAGACAGAGACTCAAAAACCACAAAGAGACACAGAGACAACAAAGAGATGCAAAACTTTTTAACAATTTCACAGACTTAATCCTATCTGGTACATTAATTTTTTAAGATGAAAGTTATAATTATGCAAGCTTATGAATTACTAATCATAATGCAGTTTACAAAGTTGAAGCCAAGAGATATTTCAGTGTCTCTCAAACAACAAAAATACTGAACGGCCCAAATGTGATTCAGAATGTCACTGAATGGCTTCCAAGAGAAACACGACAATCTGAAAACAACTATGAAGAGACACAAATGAATCATAATGAGACATAAAATGTCCGGAAAGGAAGAAAAAAAGTTTCCACTGAGAGATGCAAAATTATGCAAAACATCTGCCAGACACACAGTCTAAAACACAAAAGTAATAAATTCTCTCTGAATTGAGGTTGATTTGTTTTTATTCCATTGTGGCTGTCAGAGTGAAAAGTACTTTTACACATCTGTTCCCAGTGGCCTGTTTATTTGTAGGTCCAAATAAATAATGACTTGTGTAATATTAAATAAAGATGACATTATATGATCCAAACTTAAAGTCTTTAAAGCCACAACTTCTGACCACATGGAGGCAAATGGATGTGCTATTAGCAATACTGTTCTAATGAGTGGGGAAGGTCCGCCACATCTTGTAATACCAGTTTGTTCCACTAGAGGTGTACTTTGATGTGTCTAATACCAGTTACATACTCCAGGAGACGCAAGAAGTTTGTTCCTGTTCTCGAGGCTGCGAGAACAAGAAAAAGTTTGTTCTGACCAGGACATAACATACTTCAGGAGAAACCCCAGTGCAGAACTCAAAGAAAGACCCTCCCACTTCAGCACATGTATGAATTATTAGAATATCAAGCCAAAAGTCACAGCATTTTTTTTTTTTTTTTTTTTTTTGATAGACGTGAGGAACGTACATTTACTGGAAACCGGGGCTTCTTGAAGACTGACTGAGGGCTTTGACACGGGGCGGGGACAGTAGGGCAATATGTGCTTTCACGTTAGAGTCTCCAATAATACCAGAAAAAGATTATTAATCAGTTGCAAGTCAGTTTTGACAAAAAAGTCTCCAAGAGGATTTGGAAACTCCCTACATAGAAAGTAAGCAAATACGCGTTTCCGTATTAACCATGCCCACTCCACATTTCTGACCAATCACACAACATGTACCTTACAGCCTGCAAGAAAAAAAGTTCTGCCAAGGCGATGTGCCGAGAAGAAGCTGCGGGAAGTCCCAAACCACTTAGGAACAAAATGACATCTTTTGGTCTCGCAGCCTCGATAACGAGAACAAGTTTCTCTCGTCTGTATCAGGATGACTTTCTTGTACGTTACTGCCCCTTTGTGGTCAAAAGTAGTATTGCAGTAGAATGCTATATACTTATTTTAAATCATTTCAGATGATTTGCTGGTAAAAGTCTTGTTTCGTTGAGGGAATGTTTTGATTGATTCTTCTTTCTTCTTTGCACTGCCAGTAGATGGCAGTTTTCTGTATTACCACAGTAAACTCGGTGTCAAAAAGCGTAAAATAGAAAAATACATGTAAAGGCAGAATAGGCCTAAAAAATAATTAATAATATTTATGTCCAGAAACACAAATGAAAATGCTGCATTATTTGTTTAAGCATTTGGAAAGCATTTATTGGTATTGGAATGAAACTCTAACCTGGTCAAAAAAACCTAGTCAAAAACGTCCATTTCACAGTCACAATTTTGTATCATAATAAGAGAAATAATAATAAAAGAAATAACATTTTAGAAAATCACATGCATGACTTGAAAATCTAAAAACAAAGTCTCTTCTTCACATAAACATGAAGCATGAGCCCACACTTTGAAGTGAGCAACAAAACTAGCCCAGTCAGCCATCCTCACAGTGTTTCCCCTCCCAGCTGTCTGTTTTCAGAGTGACGTGTCCTTTGTGTTTCCAATTTGGAAAAACATGCTTACTTTCATTTGGGTCTCGATGCTCTTGTCGATGTAAATCAGGTAGGACTCTCAGACCAGTCAATATGGACGTGAGAGAGGATTCACTCTGCGCCCCTCGGGGACTCATCAGTGACAGGAGTCTATTACTCCAGAGCAGGAGTGTAAGGAAAGCTGCTTTAAATTGCAAATGTGAGCCACGGACTTGCCTGCTATGCAAACTCTGTGATGTATTATAGGACACTTGGGAATAGTTGCCAGCAACACAAAGCAAGGTCTGGATGCAGAATGAACATTTCCATTTTGTAGGAATAAACCCTAACAAGTGTATTTCTTACAAAACAAGAAGTGATCTACAAATGCTGAGGGTGCTTCCTCACTCTCATTTCACTGGACGTTTGTATTTGCAACTTTAACTTCACCAGGAGCTCATCTCTTTGTATTCTTTGTAAGGCTTCAGGCTGAACTTCCACTAAAGAGTAATGAGTACTCATTGCTATTTCTCTTCTCACTCTCCTCGTCTTTCTTGGGTGTTAAAAGTTCAAGCAAGGACACAGTGTTCCGACTCTGAGTTATTATATGTGATGCTATCCCGCGCACTGAAGAGCACTCTGAGGTTGCTGATTAATTCAGCCGATGCAGAAGCGTGATGCTGTCGCTCAACGGGTGATTTTTAAGCTTCCTACTTGGATTTAAAATGCCTGAAAGTTGTCAAAAAACTATTCAGAACATACTCTGGAGTGAAAAGTTTTGACTTTGCTGAATTTCCTCAGCAGCATTGTCAGGTTACATGGCACAAATTTTCCTTACACATTTGAAACATTCTCTCATAACACAACAACATACATCTCACAGGAGCAGAACTAAAGCTGGTATATGTAAGGTTATAGTAAGGTTATATATTTAAAAACAACTTTTTGTCCTTGAATATAATTTCCACTGGCACAACAGGATACTTGTGCATATCACCATGCACACACCTTATTTCCACCCACGATGCCTCCACCAGAGCCCCAGGTCAAACCAGGTTCTGGTGGATCCGAGACTGTGTGCAGCCTGAATCCACCATAGCCTGGTGCATACCCCCTTGTATTCTCACTGGAATACTGTACATCCCAACCATACCGTGGGAAGAGGATGCCGGGCCAGCCACCCGGACCACTGGACCGACCTCCATAAGAGGACAGTTGCTGCACAGATGGCCTGGCTGCCAGCAATGCCAACACACCTGCCGCGGTGTCTGAGAAAGGTTGGGAACACCACCTGCAGCAGCTGATCTCTGGCCCTGAGGAGGCAGAGAGAGATGGTCAGTGGAGATGGAGGTTGGAGAGATGGAGGCCTGAGCCGGTCCTGGAGATGGCTGAGGCGCCAGTCCTGGAGACAGCCGTCATCGGGTGACTGCCGGAGCGCAGGAACTGGATGGGCAGTGGTACCTGGCTGGCTGTGCAGGGGCCGTCCGTCCGTATGCACAGCCAGATAATCCTCTGCCAGGGTGACCGCCGACTTCATGGTCCCTGGATGGTTGCATCGCACCCACTCTGCCGTCCCTGTGGAAGGCCCAGCCACGAATTGCTCCACCATGATGGCTTCCAGCATCTTGGCCTCTACCTTGATGTCCCTGGACCCGGCCACCTGGCTGCCGCATCCTTCAGGCGTTGGGTGTAGGTAAAGATCTGGTTGGCAGGACCAAGGATGTCCCTGCGGATGCAACGGCGATAATCTTCCAGGGAGAAACCCATCTGGTCCAGTATGGCCTGCCGCAGGTACTTTCCCCGAGCCATTACTGGGAGCGCAAGGGCTGCCGCTTGCACATCCCCAGTCAGGAGCGGCAGCAGCCGGAATGTTCACTCTTTTTCTTGCCACTGGCAGACCCTTGCGGTGGCCTCAAAGACATCTTCTTGATGTATTCCAGCAGCTTCTTGATGTATTTCAGCAGGCCTGCTGTTTCCTCCTGGATAGTGGCTCCAAGGGTCACTAGTCCTTGGCTTCCTTCCCTTCACTTAGTGTACAACCTCATGATGCTGAACAGCATGAAACCCTCCGTGGATTGTAAGGAGTTTCCTTGTCTTGACCTCGGTAGCTTGCATCTCTTCCAATGGCCAGGATATTATGCCAGCAGGGTATCTGATTACTGCTAGGCCTTAGGCGTTGATAGTCTTGTTTATCCCATTCAGCAAACTCCTCAGGACCTGCCTCAGTCTCTGCAGGTACTTGGCTGTGGCTGACCTCCATGCTGCCTCCTCGTGGTTACCATCTGCCTGTGGGATACCCAGGTATTTGCAGCTGTCCTGAACATCTACTATGTTATCCTCTGTTAGTTCGATCCCTTCAGTCTTGATTGTATTCCCTTTCCTAGATATCACTTATCTAGTCCAAATGACATACTGATGTTGTTGCTGGGGATCCTGGTGAGGTGAATTGTCACACTTATGTGTCGCATACAGCTTGATGTCATCCACATAGAGGAGATGACTCATGGTTGTCCCATTTCATATTCTGCATCCATTGCCAGTCTTGTTGACAATCTGAATGAGAGGATTCAGGCCAATGCAGAACATGGAAAAACAGAACAAGTGTACAGATGGGATTGGTAATGACACCAGAGAGGCCAAGCACCACCTACTGGTCGACAGCGCTGTTTTACAGTCAGCAGTGATCAGTTGAAATTCATACACACACACACACACACACACACACACACAGAATTACTTAGTGACACCTTAATCACATAATGCTATTAACAGCATTATGGTGACAGGTACAAATTAATTTTTGAATCTCGTGCTGCATCTCGGCAGTGTATATCTACGAGCAGATGGAAGCAATTTAAACTGTGCAAAAAGATCGTGTGTGTAGTTGACTTGAATATCCTGAGCCCTCCTGGTGACTCTGGTTCTATATACCTGTTAGAATTTATCTAACAGTAGTCCTGCAGTCTTCCTGCACATCACAGTGTTGTCCATCCGCTTGAGAATAAGAACAAGAATAAAAAATTTCTACAACACACTTTCCAATTTTCATAAAACACTTGTAAATATTAAAACTTCACGATATAAATGTATTCGCTGGTGGACTTAGCACATACAGTGTCAGTATTGGTGTGAAAGTTGAGTGTGTCATTAGTTATTTTCCCCAAGTGCTTCTACTGATGCACCACCTCAACAGTTTGGTCATAAATGAACGAAGAAGACTTCATTCTATAATCAATGATCATCCACTTTGTTTGGGGACATTGGTTTTTAAGAAGGAGCATTTACACCAATGAATAAAATCATCCAATACTGGGCCATGCTGACAGAGAAAGTATAACAAAGTTGTCTGCATACTTAAATATGCATCTGCACTCATAATGGGCCTCATTTACTAACGTATGCACAAATCTGTGCTTAAACTGTGTGTGTGAACATTTGACACACAAATCCAGGATTCATCAATATTTTCTTACCCGAATTTGTTCTTACTCTGTGAACAATTTTAGAACCTCTCGGACCACGAGTATGCACAAATGAGAAAAACCAACGTGACTTAGAAAAAGCAACCACATGAATTTTTAAGTACGCGCAGATCATATAAAACCACATTAATTAAAAAGAGATCTAATTAACATTTTCTTAAATCACTAAAATGATTTTTAAGGAAAATGATGGATGACTTATCAGTCGTTTCCGATTCTGAAGGCATGCTCCTGCAACTATGTGAATGTCGGGAGCATCTAAATCACCTGACACACCTTTTTCATCCGTTACCTCATCAGGTGCAAGTCCTGCCTACCCTTAGTTTCCATGGCTACAGGTACATTTCAGAGAGAAATAGCTGACCAGGCTTGGCCTCTCTGAGCTGAATCATCCCATGGGTATTAAATGGCATCTTGGGAATATTGCATGAATTTAAATTCTCATAAGATGAACATAATCAGACCAATGTGAAGAGGGGGTACACAGCGTAGCTGGAATGCCAAATAGACAACAGACATACCCATGTGCGTATCACAGCTCCATCGGAATACCTGAACAGAAAAACCTCCATCAAGGGAGCACGGTAGCGAAGTCGCCTCACAGCTATAAGGTCCTGGGTTCAGTTCCTGCTGGGGATGCTGTGGGTGCTGGAGACGTTTTTGCTTCTCCATGTCATCAGCACCCATACCCTGGCTGGGGCTAGCGAAAGGGCATTTCTATGTGGAGTTGGGTAGCTAATGTTCCCTTGATTCTCTTGGGTAGCTACCCGTCTTCATGGGTAGCTAATGTGAGCTACCCTCACAAAATCATGCAGCAGTCCTGGACTATACACTGCCTCCTCTGGCCAGCCGGGGCTCCCGAGGGTTTGGGGAGGACCTGGCTGGAATAACGTGATCCTTCCATGTGAAAGCTGGGGAAACCCCTCCCCTTGGGTGGAAGGAAAGGCCTGCTCACTCCTCAGATAGAGAAGGAAACTTGAGCTCAGTGCAGGGCCCTCCCAGAGTTGGCAGAGGGAGTGCAGCTTAGGTAATGAGCACTAGGTGATATAAATGGGGAAAACATTGTTAAAAGAAAAACTTCCATCAATGTGCAGGTGATCTGTAATGCTGCCTGCCATATCTTTAGCACTGTGGCCCGCTGGCCAGGAAGCACCCACGGCTCGTTTATTTTTCAAAACAGTATTGTGGGAATGCTTTTTTTATTTTTATTTTTTACCATTGTCATATCAAAAAGACACTTTGGAAAGTTATTCATTTTCTGGCTTCCAACTCAAAGACAATTGTTTTCACTTCCGTGGTTGTAAAGTTCTTTTTTTCGCCTTTTGGTGTCATCCCTTCTAACAAACTGTGAAATGTACTTCTCTCCTCATGGAACCACTTCACTCATTCATGAATCAACTTTAGGCAAGCGGTTTCCTCATTTGGGGAAACGGGGGTGTGGTAGCATGCTAATCACAAACTGTGAGCATGCGCCTGTCAATTTAGAACGAGTCTGATTCACAAACATGCACACAGTAGTAAGAACAAAACAGTTTCATGAATCCCATGGTGATTTTGCGCATGCACTTATTTTTGGGGGGAAGTAGGAACATTTCTACACACGGTTGTATATAAAGAGAATAAAAGTGGTGAGAGCGTGCATGGAGAGCCTGTTGAGGATAAAAGGACATCTGATAAAACACCATTTACTCTGACTTTCTGGAGTCTATCTGTTAAAAAAAATCAATAAATCAGTCCATGATCAATGTCCATCTTGGTAAGTTGGTCTGCTAAAATATGCAGTTGTATACAGTTAAAAGCAGACAAAAAGTCAATAAAAAGCAGCTGTGCAAGGTTTTTGCCATTATCAAGGTGGCTCTGAAGTGAATGCAGTAATGTAGCCACAGCATCCTCAACACCAGGGCAGAGCAACTCCAGGCCTCGAGGGCCACTGTCCTGCATGTCTTGCATGTTTCCCTGCCACAACGCACCTGATTCAAACATGCAAGACATGCAGGACAGTGGCCCTCGAGGCCTGGAGTTGCCCTGCTCAACACCTACCAGACCTGTAAGCAAATTGCTGCAGGTCCAATATTTTCTCAAGCGCTCCATCTTCACAATCTTTTCAAGTGACATCATAACAAGAGATGTGAGAGCCACAGGATGAAAATCATTAAGACACTTAGAGTGATTGGTCTTAAGCACAGGTACTATTATAGAGTTCTTCCAGATACTGGGAACTCGAACAAGAGACTTATTGAAAATAAAACAAAAGATGTCAAAGAGTGGTGCTGCACAGTTACAAAGAAGCCTTCCACAAATAATATCCAGGCCTGGATTTTTCCTCTCTTTAACTCCTCTGAAGAGACTACAAACAGTTTCACTGTTGTTATGTAGGTCTGTTTGTTGTGAAAGTGTTTTTGAAGGCAGTGTTATGAAAAGCAGAATTATTAAAAACAGTGTCATCAAAAACAATGTATTTAAAAACAGTGCTATCAAAAGCAGTGTTCTTAAAAGCAGTAAAGCATTAAAATCGCGAATATTAAAACAACCATAAAAGATGTTCAGGTCATTTGCCAGCTGCAAATCTGATTTTCCACCAAAACAGAGTGACCCATTTTTTTTTTTAATGCCCATCTTAGTTTTTACACCATCTCAAGTAGATCTTGTATTTCCACTCCTCAGCATGTTTTGTACCGTGTCTCTGTTGGAGATTTTAGCAAATTTTAGTTCTCTCCTTACTTGTTTCTGCAACTCCCTGCTGCCAGTTACATCACCATGGATTCAAGCAATGTTCCTTTGGACAACAACATTAAGGTTGGATGTACCAAGAGGAGCTTGACTAAAACACTTCCAAGCCCCTTTGATTGAACCATAACAGAGGTCCATTTCGTATTCCTGGTAGGACAAGTCACATATTGATGAAAGTTACTCAGTGACTTTCTCAGCTTACTGCTGTTGAAGTCGCCCATAAAGTCTAGCATGTCTGGTGTGATCTCCTGTAAACTGTATACAGTGTCCACAATGATCTTAGTTGCATTGTCCATGTTCACCTTTGGATGAATATAAACTGGAGGGACAAACAGCTGGGGGTAAATAAAAGATGTGCAGTGACACCAATAAAAGTTCAATATGAGGGGAGCACCTACATTCCCTGACCATCACCAATTCTTATTGACATATAAACAGAGACCTCCTCCAAATCGGATAGTAGATCATTCTGCTTGAGCCACGTTTTAGTCAAAGCAATTAAACTGGCACTTTTATATTCTGATAGGAAATTTACATTTGCCTGCAGAATGTCAAATTTATTCAAAAGAGTGAGTTGGTGAGAATGACTCAGGGAAGCGAGTTCCTCAGGTGGTCTTGCCTCTTCAGTCTCCAGTACTCCAGCACGTCTCCCTTGTTTTCCTCACCACCCCCATCTTCCACCCTCTTCTGAAGAAGTTTGCCTGAGAATATCTGTTGCTAACACAGCTGTGTTGTCCAAAACTCCCATTCCCAAGAGTGGCTCATGAAACTCACACAGTCCTCCAAACATGCAGCAAATGAGCATCAGGATGAGGAGAAAAACTTTGTGACTGAGATGAGCCATCGCTGCCCCCAGCAATCCACGATAAAAAACATGTAATCCCACAAGACAGTTCACACAAATGCTCACATGTTTTGCCATTTCCAGTACTACCTCTGGGAGTGTCCAGTATGTTAGGCTACTGACTTTGGTACAGAGGGCGGTGAGTTCAAACAATGGTCAAGGCAATGATAACATCCAGGTGGATCCTTAGGTCCTTTACACTAAATGTCTACACCTTGAGATGTGTTATTCAATTACAAATAGGACCATACTGGCTCAGACAACACCCAGGTTAACAAGGTCTGCATCAGATTCTGGAGGACCGGAGCAAATTGATGAGAAGTACTGGAACGATGGAGCAGGGCATATGTTTGTTTTGTTATGTTTTTTCTTTTGCGGAGGCATGGAGAAGTACACCTGCTCTCATAAAGGTTATGTTCGCAGTTACTGTGGCAACCGACTCCCAGGATGAGCTGCCTTGATTTCTGAAACCATCCTAAACTAAATCCTTGAGGTTTAAACTAACTTTGTGAAAACAAAAACTTAGAGCTTCTCTAAGTTCAAGTTCAACAAACTCAGAGTTTGCCCTTGTCTGTTACTTCATTTGTCCAATGCTCAGGTCAATGCAGATGTTTAGATTATTGACATCTAAGTCACTGGAGCTACACCATCATTTAAACTTAAAACTATTGGTTAGATTTAGAATATGAGTTGTGAGGATAAAAAATAACAGCAGTGAATGAGGAAAATTCCCTACAAGTAACACAAGAAAAACCTAATGGCTACAAACCAAAATGACAGACATTATTATGATAAACCTGCAGGGAAGGAATGAAGGGCAGGACATTATATAGATACCAGAGTAGGAAACAGTATAGACAATGAGACACAGAAGATAATAATCTGGAGAAACAACTGGAGGAAGAGACATGGGAGGAAACCAAAAATATCTGGAAAAAAAACAGATCAAACATGGCCTCACTGAGATAAGTTTGATAATCGCTGCTGTGGTGTTTGTTGTGTGCAGTCACTACACAGCAATATGATTAAAATCAGTAGGTGCTGCATGTTTGGTTTATTATAATGAGCAGAGACATATCTCTCACAGGAAATGCAGCTGTTAGACCATTATGTATTTATTTCTCTCTGCTATGAACATCAGCAATTTTACCTCAGGTTATAACTGAAACACCGCTGGTATTACGTAATCATTGAACCCTGAAAGAAAGCAGATGAGCCAGTGGTTTCCCAGAATACCACACCATACAATATCTTCTGTGCTTGCTCCCCTCCCACCAGAGTTAATTTATCTCTGCTCATATCAGTTCATTTAGGTTCATAACGCATCAACAGCTGATGATGTTTTGTGATGATTTGCGCCTGACTGGAGTTTAGTGTCATGTGCTTCTTCATTGTGTGTGATGTGTGAATCCAAGGCCTCCTGTGCGGCGCTTGAATTATTGAAATGGTTCCGTTGGACTGACCTGATGATGACCCAAAAGCAGCAAGAGGCAGATGCAATGTGACTGAACCTGTTGCCCTGCAAACGAGACTATACAGAACATGACAGTGAGAACATATCACCTAATCATCAGCTAAACTGGCTGTAACTGGTAACAGACTGGCTTTGGCTGGGGACAGGAACTGAGAGTGAAGGCATGTGCATTTAATGCAGGCTTCACTCAAGAGGCGTATGATTCTATAGTTCCTTGTTTTTGTCTTGCTTTTATTGTTGCTGCAGCTGATTATCATACACAGAAAGAGTTAGCCTCGCTCAGCAATCGTCAGGTGGGTAATTTTGTCCTCCCTCCTGTCTCTCCATGACAAAAGACAATGCCTTGTTAACTTTCAGAAAGCTGCCTCAGGTATATACAAGTATCAAACAGCAAAAGAAGTAGCGTTGATTAAAACTGAGGGGAAAAAAAAAGAAATTCAACAGGGACTTGAAGAATGAATATAAGTAAAAATGCTCACACTCCTCCAAATGAGCTCTGAAGACTCATACGTTCGCGTAAGAATAGCTGAGTGGTAACAGCAGGCCTAATGGGGAGGCTGTTCTGCCGAGAAGTTGTTACTGTCAAAGTCCATATGTACGCTGCCATCAATCTCAAGACAGAACTCACATAAATCTCAGATGGTGCTCCCAATGTGAGTTTATGCCGAACACCTCAGATCATTTCCATATGATTACACAGATTGTAGCTCAGTGCCGTTCTGATGTAGCTCAGACAGAAAAGAAAGGGAAGAAAAGTCAGAAGTAAAGTCCAAACTTTAAATAATGCGGCAAAGAAAGTACGAATAAAATTTCTAGGAGAAAAAAAAAAGATGGTTTCTAGGTTCAACAATATCTTTTTTTTTGCTTGCCTTTCCTTATTCTTCTCACCCACATGTTGCTTTTGAAATGACAAGAGCTAGTCTTTTAGCTGCAAAAAGCAGCATGGCTCCATCTTAAGCAGAATCTTCAAAATAATCATCTTAGTAGCCGGGAGCTGCCTTCAACCAAAACTCAAGAATGCAGAGCAAAAATGAGTTGCACAAGAATATACAACAAAGATGTGTCATCTTAGCCCGTGATTCAATACACTTTGTCACCATTCCCTTAAGGTCTGGAAATGGTGTGTCTTCTGTTTTTTATTTCAATCCAACATAAAAAGCCAAAAAAAAAGTAGCCATTTGACTGCAGTCATAGAGTGCAGTATTTACTGTACACTATAATGTACAGACAGCTTTCCAAAACTTCTATAGGCTACAGCCGCGAGACATGTTCCCAACAGCTTGTTAAACAGAAAGTGAATTCCTCCATGCATGTGCTAACACTGACATCTGCCAAACATCTGTTTCAGTACCATGATGCAGGCTGGTCAGAAACACACTTCAGAGACAGAGAACATAACAGCACATAAACCCCAAGATTTAAAGTCCTGCTGCAGTCATAATCATAAGTTCTACTACTTTAAGGTGTGCACCCCAAGGACCCACAGTGCATTGATGCATTTTCCTCCCTAAAGTGTAAATAATAAGTAAACTAGAATGTGCATTAAGTACAAGAAAGTGTTGGAGCAGCTCCACAGAGATACACTATGAAATGCTTCTCTGGAAAAAAACAGTGAGGGTAAGTAAAAGCAGAGGCTTTTTCATCCCGCTTTCTCTTTTCTTGTGGATCCCATTTGTTTTTAAAGGTAATATTTTAACACTGAAAGGGGGAAAAATTGCAGGACCTAAGATGAGAAGATCAATGCGGCTTTCACATGTTCATAAGTTAAAAAGCCACAGCTACTAATGAGCTTGTGCATTAAACCTTTAACCTATACCACCTCAACATTTATTATCCCAGGACAAAGTGTCCTAATTATTTTTTCTCCTTTTCTAAAAACTGAAAGTTTTCAGAGAGGTTTTAGAAGATAAATGTTTAGGTGGTCTTTCCAAAGTGGCTCACAAGTAGCTGACTACTGAGTTTTTTTCTGCTGCCAAACCATAAAACTTCTCTTGATGTCAATAAATATATTAATTACATTAAAATATAACTTGGCTTTCTTTGTGTCAGGCAAAACTTTCAGTATATGTGTTATGTGCCCCCATGTGGGTCACTGTTTGTAAGGTAATATTTCAGGAACCCATTTCCTTATTTGAATGATAATGATGTGGCATTTTCACAGCAATCAGAACTGACAGGCAGTTCACAAATCCACCTTACTTATTCAACTAAAACAAAATGATTACATGTTCTACAAGTTTGCAATTCAGTAGTCTTATAGCTGCCTGACATTTTTATTCATACTGCCACGCATTCTCATTTCCAGTTCATAACACACAAGTGTGGCCCCCTCATCATCACATTTTAAAGCTATAGGATTATTTTAACTGTTGTTTTCCAGTATCACCATCTTGACGAGTGAGTGTATACACTATATTACCAAAGTATTCGCTTACCTGCCTTGATTCGCGCATGAACTTAAGTGACATCCCATTCTTAACCCTTTTACTGCCGGGGATTTTTTTCCCCCAAAATGCTTGATTTTGCATATTAAGTTCAAAAGGCTGTATCTTGATAGTGGTAACAGATGGAGCCTGACTATGAATGAGACAAATATTAAGGAAGAC